>VZQC01014929.1:518740-555141 GCA_009823505.1 Rhizomys pruinosus | reverse complement strand
GGTCTACAGAGTGAGTTCCAGCTGGGGCTGTGGGGAGACCCTGTCTCAAAAAGACCAAAAAAGAAAAAAGAAAAAGAGGAAAAAAGAAAAAAAAAAGGAAGAAAGAAAAATAGATTCCCTCCCCAGGAGTAGAGCCTGGGAAACCCAGTTTGCTAGCTACAGAGATACTTCCTACCCAGTCCATCAGTTAAGGGCTGGACCTAAACAACTTTGTCACCCTGCAGGCTTTGGCAAGGTCTTTCTGGGAGTGCTGAGAATGGGGGCTGGAGAGTTGGCCTAGCGGTTAAGAGCACCAACCCACCAACCGCTCTTACAGAGGACCCAGGTTCGATCCCCAGCACCCACATGGCGGCTGAGAATCGTCTGAAACTCCAATTCCAGGAGAACAGTTCCAGGGGAATCTGAGACCCTCTTCTGACCTCCGAGGCATTGCACAACATGGGTGCACAAACCTACATGCAGACAGTACATTCATACACATACAGAAATTTAAAAAAAATTTATATATATATAAAGTGCTGAGAATGGTGGAGCTGGCAGGGGGCTGAGATCCGTTTAAGATAATAAGTCAAGGGGGTGTGACTTAAAACAGCTGCTAATCCTAGGCAGGAGCAAAGGGAAGGAAGAGGAAGAGGCCTACCTCCAGGCCTCCTGCAGCTTATTCAGAGGGTGCTGAGGGTCATCCTGGGAGGCACCAGGGCACAGGATCCGGTGGTACTGTTCCGCGGCTGCCAACCGACATTCTGAACTACAGTACATCACCTGTTAAGTGGAATGGAGGTTAGTTCCCTAGAACCTGGAGTACTCACCGCCTCGCACCCCACTCCTCCAACAACCCCTGACTAAGAGATCAGAGAGGAGAAATCCAAGGTGGCACTCATCCTAAGCTTGTTATATCACGAGAAAGGCAGAGAGCTTTTTGGCTTCTATCAGTTCCCCAAGAAGGTACATTCCTACCACAGCCATTTTCTGAATGATGGACCTCGGGGCAGTGAGGATGAAGTAGAACGATTACTGAGTCCTTTCAATGTCATAAACTACACTGTGGGCCTTGAGAACGAACTAGGTCTATTCAGCTTGCTTTTATTTTTTCCTCTCTCTTTTTTTTTTTTTTTTTGGACTTTTTAGGGTCTACCTATAGCTCCAGCTGTCCTAGCACTATGTAGACCAGGCTGGCCTTGAACTCACAGAGATCTGCCTGCCTCTGCCTCCCAAGTGCTTGGATTAAAGGTGTGCACTACCACACCCAGCCAGCTTTCTTAACAGCAAGGACTTAACTAAAAAGCCTCCCTGGCCTGCCCCCTTCCCCAGGGACATTCACCTGGCAGTGGGGGCAATTCTGGTGGAGGTCCTTCCGCACACTGCACAGCTCTGGGTGGGGCAGTACCTGGCCTGGTTTCCCCGTCAGCCTCTGGGCATTTTCCTCGGCCTTCTCCAGTGCCCGAAGGCAGTGGTCACAAGCTGCAGGGAAAGCCAGGCAAGGTAAGTGTCCTTTTTTACAGCAGTATCCCATGAAAGCTTGTGGAGTGAATACAACTACATTAATGAATGGAACACATGAATGAAGTCATGGACATCCAAAGATGGCTGTCCCCTCTTTCCTCAAGAAGGTTCCTCAAGAACCTTCCCCCAAGCCCCTCCCGATTCCATCTTCTCCGTCAGACTCAGTGTGTGGGGATCCCTGCCCCAGACCAACCCTTTCAGTTTGTTCTAGCTTTAAAATATCTGGCTGGCAAAGTTAGTTAGGAGCATCTCACTTGCTCTGGCCCTTAACTCATCCTCAGGAACAAAGGCTATGCACGACCTTTTGGCAGGGGCCTGTACTTTGGTAAACACTTACACTATGGAAACAGACTCTTAAGTTCTGTCCTTTCCCAGGGAGCCTCCCAGCACAGGTGCAGCTATGGCTATCATGTCTGTCAATAGCTAGTGCTCCAGAGAGAATGTGACCCAGGGGGATAGGTGAGGCTCCCTTACATGCACAACATGGATGAGGGCCCAGCAGCCACCTGGAGCAGACAAGATGTGCTTACCCCGGTATCGATAAAGTGCATTCCAGAGAAACTGCGCAGCCACCAGGGGCCGTTCAACGAAAATGGTCTCTCCCTTCCGGATCAGCTGTGTGGCAAACAATCCTTTTCCCTATGAGAGTAGAGAAGGGACAATATGGCAGGACCCAGCTCCAAAGCTGGGCGTGATGGTACCTATAATCCTAGTATGGGAGGTGGAAACCAGAAGATCAAGAGCTCAAGGCCAGGGCTGGAAAGATGGTTAAGAGCCCTGGCTGCTCTTGTAGAAAACCCAGGCTCCATTCCCAGCACCCTCATGGCAGCTAACAACTGCTTGTAATTCTAGTTTCTGGGGATCCATTGTTCTCTTCTGGCCTCCATGGGCAGGGTACACATGGGCATACTTATGAACATGCAGACAAACACTCATACACATTAAAAAAAAAAGGGGGGCTCAAGGCCAGCAAGACATGGTGGCACATGCTTTTAATCCCAGCTCTCGGGAGACAGAGGCAGGTGACCCTCTGTGAGATCAAGACCAACCTGATCTACATAGTTCCAGGACAACTCATGGTACAGGGAAACCCTGTCTCAAAACAAAACAAAACCCAAACCAAGAGTTCAAGGCCAGCTTGGACTACATAAAACTTTATTTAAAAAAAAAAAATGAGAAGGGGGCTGGAGAGATGGCCTAGCGGTTAAGAGCGCCTGCAGAGGATCCGGGTTCGATCCCCAGCACCAACATGGCGGCTGAAAACCATCTTTAACTCCAGTTCCAGGGGAATCCAACACCCTCTTCTGACCTCTGCGGCACTGCATGACACGGGTTCACAAACCTACATGCAGACAGTACATTCATACACATATGAAAATAAATAAAAGTTTTAAAAAAATATATGAAAAAAAAGAATCTGTGGAAGAAAAAAAAGCCAGGCGTGGTGGAAAAAAAATGGGGGAAAAAAATACTGGGGGCAGAGGGAGCCTGGAGAGATGGCTCAGTGGTTAGGCACACTGACTACTTTTGCAGAGTACCTGTGTTCAAATCCCAGTACTCACATGGTGGCTAACAACCATCTGTAACTCCAGTTCCAGGGGATTCAACACCCTCTTCTGACCTCTGTGGGCATTGCACAAAATAGGTGCACTTACATGCATGTAGGCACAATACTCATAAAATAAAAATATTTGAAATATGGGCTGAAAAGATGGCTCAGTAGTTAAGAGTGCTTGTTGCACTATCATGAAAATTGTACCATGTAACAAGCCAGGTGTCCCCACAAATGCCTGTAACCTTAGCCCCAAAGGGGGCAGAGACAAAAGGATCTCTGGGGCTTGCTAGCTTCCAGCCAAGCTAAGTGCCCTGGGTTCAGGGAGAGATGATGCCTCAGAGGAATAGGTAGAATGTGATGGAAGAAGATGCCCAACATTCTCTGTATCTATACCTGTGTGCAGGTATGCATGTTTGTGCTTGCACAGGTGTAGATACACTCACAAATAAAAATTAGGGCTGGAGTGATGGTTCCTCTGTTAAGAGGTGGGAGTTTCAGAATGGTTAGGGCAGGGCCAAAGTTCCTAGTAGGCTGGGGCTGTACCAGCAGCTGCTAACAGCACAGCACAACTCTCAGTCCCCCAAGCATCTTGGTGCTGCTGGGCTACTGCTCAGGATTACAGAGAAATCCTTTGCTCCAGCAGAACAGCCTAGTTTGGGGAAGAACATCTCTTCCTTGGTCAGTGCCTGGCACCCAACAAGTGCTCAGAGGATGCACTGAAAGCACTGAGCTAGTTCTAGCACCAGCCCCAGTGACAACTTGCTATATTTTTTTTGGTGATCTTAAAAAAAAAAATTACTTTTATGTGTATGTATGTACACCAGTGTGAGTTTATCTGCACCATTGGAGCACCTGGAATACAGGCAGCTGGGAACTGTCATGTGGGTGCTGGGAACTGAACCTGAGTCCTTGGCAAGAACAGCCAGTCTGCATATTATGACCTAGTCAACGTAACTTGTTTTTTTCTTTTTTTTTGGTCTGTCTCTTTGAGACAGGGTCTCCTTGTAGCCCCAGCTGTCTTGGACCTATGTAGACCAGGCTAGCCTTGAACTCACAGAGATCCACCTGCCCCTGCCTCCTGAGTGCCAGGATTAAAGGCATGAGCCACTGTGCTCTACAAGTTTTTTGGGGTTTGTTTTTTGGGGGGGGGCTTTTTTTTAAGTTTTTTTATTTATTATTTATGTGTATGAATGTACTGTCTGCATGCAGTCTGTGCATCCGTGTCATGCAATGCCTCGGAGGTCAGAAGAGGGCGTTGGATTCCCCTGGAACTGGAGTTAAAGATGGCTTTCAGCTGCCATGTGGGTGCTGGGATCAAACCCGGGTCCTCTGCAAGAGCAGTCGGCGCTCTTAACCTCTAGGCCATCTCTCCAGCCCCCTTTTTTTTGGTCTTTTTTAAGTCAGGGTCTCCCTTTAGTCCCAGCTGGCCTGGAACACACTATGTAGATAGACCAGGCTGGCTTTGAATTTACATAGATCTGCTTCCCTCTGTCTCCCAAGTGCTAGGATTAAAGGGGTGCGCCACCACGCCCGGTCAGGCTGGAGAGATGGCCTAGTGATTAAGAGCGTTGACTGCTCTTGCAGAGGACCAGGGTTCAATTCCCAGCACCCACATGGCAGCTAAGAACTGTCTTTAACCCAGGCGTGGTGGCGCATACCTTTAATCCTAGCACTCGGGAGGCAGAGGCAGGCAGATCTCTGTGAGTTCCAGGCCAGCTGGGGCTACAGGGAGACCCTGTCTCAAAAAAAAAAATTATGTGTATGAGTATACTGCTTCCATGTATATGTGGTACCCATGTCATGCAATGCCCACAGAGGTCAGAAGAGGGTGCTGGATTCCCTCTGGAACTGGAGTTAAGGATGATTGTTAGCCACCATGTGAGTGCTAGGAATTGGACCTGGATCCTCTGCAAGAGTAGTCAGTGGGTTGGTTTTTTTTTTGGTGTTTTTGAGACAGGGTCTCCCTGTAGTCCCAGCTATCCTGGAATCCTGGAATTCACTATGGAGACCAGGCTGGCCTCTGCCTCCCAAGTGCTAGGATTAAAGGTGTGTGCCACCACACCTGGCTAGTCAGTGTTCTTAACCAATGAGCTATCTCTCCAGCACCAAGACCCAAGACTCCAGCATTATCATGCATTAGGGATAAAAACCTATCAAGCTTCAGGGTCCTGCATGCTTGTCAAACAAATCTAACCACCCATGCAATACACCCTTTTGCAAAAGTACACTATTCCTTACCAAGTCACTTTTAGTTTGTCTTCCTGTTCTTTGTGTAGTGTTTGTTGGTAGTCATCAGACCTCAAATTTTATGTATAACAAATGTGCGCCCCTTGAAATAGACAATTACTTGACAAAAAAAACAAAAAAACAAAAAAACAGGCAAACCAAAATCCCCCAAAACCAATTTCTAAAAATGCAACCTTAATGGACACACATTTGTAGAAATATGAGTGTTTTTAACTTTACTTTTTTTTTTTGATGGGGGGGTCTTTTCAGACAGGGTCTCCTTGTAGCCCCAGCTGTCCTGGACCATGTAGAATAGAAAATACAGATAACCTTACTTTTTTTTTCTTTTTGGTCTTTTTGAGACAGGGTCTCCCTTTAGTCCCAGCTGGCCTGAAACTTGTTATGTAGACCAGGCTGGCCTTGAACTCAGAGATCTGCCTGCCTCTGCCTCCCAAGTGGAGCCCTGGGATTAAAGGTGTGCGCCACCACACCCGGCATAACTTTACTTTTATTAGTGTATTTTCTCATGGAATTAATAAAACACAACAATAAAAAAACATGGAGAAGTTGGAGAGATGGCTCAGTGGTTAAGAGCACTGGTTATTCCCGGTGTGGTGGCACACACCTTTTTCCCCCACCACTAGTGAGACAGAGGCAGGCGGATTTCTATGTGTTCAAGGCCACCCTGGTCTACTAAGTGAGTTCCATGGGACAGCTGGGAATACAGGGAGGACCCCCCCCCCAAAAAAAAGCACTGGTTGCTCTTGCGGGGGGGGGGGCAATGGTCAATTCCCAGTACCCATATGGGGGCTACCGTCCTAACTCCAGCTCCAGGGGATCCGACACCCTCTTCTGACTTCCTCAGGCATTGCACAATATGTGTGCACTTACATCCATGCATGCAATACACTCATACACAGAAAATTAAAATAACAAATAAACTAACAAACCATGGAAATCACGTCATTTTGTTTAAAATCCTTCAGACATTCCCTGGGCTTTGGGTTCTGATCTAAGTTCCCTAGCTCTCCAAGCCTCATGCTACATGTCTCAGTCAAGAAGGGTCGCTGAGGGGTCGTGCTGCTTTAATACCTCAGGTACTGGGACCAGCAGTCCCAACCCACTGCCCCCGGCTAGAACCAAGTGCCCCAGCCTGACCCAGAAGCACCCCCCTCCAGCCTGGCCCAGAAGACCCAGAAACCCCCTCCCCACACACACCACACACGGCCTGACCCAGGACACTCAGAGCACCCCACCCCAGCCCGGCCTAGGAAACCCAGAACTCCCTAGTCTGGGCCAGGACACCCGGAGCACCCCACGCTAGCCCAGGCCACCCACTGCACCCCAGCCATCCCAAGAGACCCAGAATCCCCCCGACACCCTGGCCCAGGAGACCCAGAGCACCCCAACCGTTCCCACAGTCTATAGCCCCTGGACAGCTGCAGCAGGGCTACACGCCCGTGGACCGGGTTCCGCAGGGAGAGGCGCGCAGGCAGGATTCGATGCTGAGTCCCCTTATTCTGGATCCCCCGCGTGACCAGGCCTCGAGCCTGGGCGCGGACCAGGACAGACTCTGAACCCTGGTCGGCGAGCAGGGACCAGGCGAGCGGCCCAGCGGCTCCGGGACACTGTGGGCTCGGGTCCCCGAAGGCGTGCGCGGGAAGCGTCCCGGCGGGGTCCGACCAGTCCTCACCTTGGCGCTGTTCACGAAACGGACTTCCACGGTACCCGGGGCCTGGCCCGCCACGCCCACGCAGAAGGAGAACACGTCGCACATGGAGGCCGCCATCTTGGGCGTGCCTCCGCCTTCCGACCCTTGACCCCGCCGGGACCCGGAGGCCCCGCCCCCTAGTCTGGGCCAGGCTTGAAGCCTGGAAGTGTTTCCCCCAGCGAGTCCACCTTAGGTGCCTTGGTTGACTGGATGGAGCTGGACCTGCCAGTGTCCTTTCCTATCTGTGTAGCTTGTGTGTGTGGCTCCGTGGCCAGTGTCCGAGTCCATGCATGAAGGGCTGGTGGTGTAGTCAGCGTGTAGTCGGTCCTAGGTTTCGTCCCTAGCACCACAGGAAAACCCCTGCAGGGTTCAGGTTTACAGGTCTGTTATTTCTGTTCTCACTATGGCTTTTGGTCTCCCTTTAGTATCCTGGGCTGGCAGCAGCCCTGCCTCAAAAATTCTTCACCCCCACAGCTCTGAGAAAAGCCCTCTTTGGACCCAGAGGATGTGTGGGACAGCTGGAAGCTGACTTGTTCCCTTTCTTCCTGGCCCTCCTTCTGAAAGAATGAACTAGCTTAGGAGCTGAGGCTCACTCACTTTCAAGCACACCCTCCACCCCCAAAATTTCTATTCTGGGGTTGAAATGTAGTTCATTGGGTAGAGTACATAAGGCCCTGGGTTTGAGCCTCAGCACTGGATAAACCCAACATGATGGCCCAGCCTACAACCCCAGGACTCAGGAGGTACAGGCAAGATCAACCTCAGCTATGAAGGGAGTTCAGGGCCAGCTTGGGTTAAAGATCCTGTCCCCATCCCCCCACCCCCCCAAAATTATTTCCTTTCTCTGTAACTTTCCTGTACTGGAGCAGATAGTCATGTAAAAACTCAGGGGGCTGGAGAGATGGCCTAGCAGTTAAGAGCGCCGACTGCTCTTGCAGAGGACCTGGGTTTGATCCCCAGCACCCACATGGCTGAGAACCGTCTGAAACTCCAATTCCAGGAGAACTCCAGTTCCAGGGGACTCTGACACCCTCTTCTGACCTCCGGGGCATTGCAGGACACAGGTGCACAAACTTGCATGCAGACAGTACAGTCACACACATACAGAAATTTAAAAAAAAATTAATAAAAAAAAAAACCGCAGGCTGCACATGTACCTCTCTGCCTCCTCCCAGACTTAGGGACTTTGCAGCCTGAAGTTGTGGAGTAGTCAGAGGGCCTCAGGTGTGAGGATCCCCTAAGATGCAGAAGTTAATGTACACATGCATTACTCTAAGACAAGAGACGGGGGTAACCTCTCTTTCAGGACCTGGGAAAGCGCCTTTTTTCCCAGCTAGACCATGCCTTGTTCTGTTGCTTTGTCCCCTAGTTGACTTCGTATTCCTTAAAAAGGAACCTGTGTCTGCTTTAGATGTGGTTTCAAAGTGACATTACGGGGATTAGAAACAACCTAGTAATTGTCGGGGGGGAGTTGGTTTGTTTTCTGGGGTATTGTTTTGTCTTTTTGAGACAGGGTCTCCCTTTAGTCCCAGCTGGCCTGAAGCTCTCTATGTAGACCAGGCTGGCCTTGAACTCACGGAGATCTGCCTGCCTCTGCCTTGCCTCCCACGTGCTGGGATTAAAGGCATGCACCACCACACCCAGCAATTTGCCCTTGTTCTTGATTAGGTCTCACTATGTAGCTCTGGCTGGCCTGGAGTTTCACCGCCTCCACCTCCTGAGTGCCAAGATGAAAAATACTTTAAAGTTTAAAACTCTGTGTTTGGGGCTGGAGAGATGGCCTAGCGATTAAGAGCGCCGACAGCTCTTGCAGAGGACCTGGTTCGATCCCCAGCACCCACATGGCGGCTGAGAATCGTCTGTAACTCCAATTCCAGGAGAACTCCAGTTCCAGGGGAATCTGACGCCCTCTTCTGACCTCTGCAGCATTGCACGACATGGGTGCACAAACCTACATGCAGACAGTACATTCATACACATAAAAAAAAAATCCCTCTGTGTTCAACCTAGTAATTGTTTAATAAGTAATTGATGTATTGATGTATTTTCTCTTTTTTTTTTTTTTTTTTTTGGATGAGGTCTTCCCAGTCACAGCCTGCCTGGAAGTCACTATGTAGACCATTCTGGCCTCAATCTCACAGAGATCTGCCTACCTCTGCCTCTGGAGGGCTGGGATTAAAGCACCCACCACCACACATGGTGTGATGAATTGGAAATTTTTTCTTTTTTGTCTTTTTGAGACAGAGTCTCCCCATAGCTCCAGCTGGCCTCAAACTCACTATGTAGACCAGGCTGTCTTTGAACTCACAGAGATCTGCTTCCGCCTCCTGAGTGTTCAGATTAAAGGTGTGCACCACCACACCCAGCCTAAATGTGTTAAATTTTTATGTGAGCCAGTTGGGGTTGTGTTTGCCACACATACATGAATTTGATGAATTTGATCTCCAGCACCCGTGTAAAAAGCTGGACATGGTGGTACTCGCTTGGATATAATCCCAGGGCTAGAGAAGCAGAGACAGAAGGATTCCTGGGGGTCCCTGGCCAGCAAAGCTAGCCAATGGGCCAGTTCTAGATTCAGTGGGAGACCTTGTCTCAAAAACTAAGGTTGACTGAAACTGAGTTAAGACACTAGTGTTGACCTCTAGCCTCCAGTACACATGTGTGAGTGTGCATGCACACATGCAAAGTGAGTCAGTTCTCCAGAAGGGGGCAGATGCAGCTGGATTCCTTTGATGAATAAGATCTTGAGTCCAGCATTGAAAAGGATTACCCTGGAGACAGAGAGAGGTCTTGATTTCTGTTTGCCTTTTCGTTGTGTGTGTGTGTGTGTGTGTGTGTGTGTGTGTGTGTGTGTATAATTTTTTTACAGTTATGTATTTGGGGAGGTTGTGGTGGGGACTGCACATGCCACAGTGCATGTGTGGCAGAGAACAACTTGTGGGAATGTTTCCTCCTTCTACCACATAAACTTTGGGGCTTGAACTCATTTCCTCAGGTTTGGCAGAAAGCCCCTTTACCTGCTGAGCCATCTCTCTAGCCCTTGTTTTTGTTTTTCAGACAGGGTCTCCTTTCCACAAGCAGGCCAGAAAACAGTTGGTGAATCCCCAGTCCAGGGCTGGGGCAGATGCCCCTTCCCTAGGTGAGAGAACCCCCAAGTGTTACAGGTTCTACACCCTGACCACTGGGCCTGCACCCTGTAGTGCTCTACAGATCTCATTTCCCCCCTGGGAGACATGTATAAGTTGTTAATACACCTGTTATTCACAGGAAGGAAAACTGGCCAGGGATATAGCTAAAGACCAGTCTGTGCCTCTGGCCATTCCATAATTCCTATCCTCAGGAGTCCATATAGAAAGGAGGAGCCGGGCTGGAGAGATGGCTCAGTGGTTAAGAGAACTGACTGCTCTTGCAGAGGAAGCGGGTTCGATTCCCAGCAACCATGTGGCAGCTAAGAACCTTCTTTAACTCCAGTTCCAGGGGAATCTGACACCCTCTTCTGACCTCCGTGGCATTGCACGACATGGGTACACCAACCTACATATAGACAGTACACTCATACACATAAAAAAATCAAATTAAAAAGAAACATACCAATGATTAAAAAAAAAAAAAAAGAAGAAGAAAGAAAAGAGGAGCCTTGCTTGACAGTCCAAGTGTTCAGTGTTCTTTGACTCTGATGAAAGTCTTCATTGAAATGTGGATCAGGGAAGTTCAGTGGGTGCTCCCAGGAAGAACTAGCCAGGCTATCCAGGCTGGGGCCCCTAGCTCAGTCCTTAGCTGCCAACATCTTCATCCTGGATGCTGCCCTTGGAGCTGCTTGAGGGCTCCTCCAGAGTGGCAGACGTGGTGGAGGAGGCTGGCAATCTCAGTTTTTGCTGCTTCTGATACTTGACCCTGCGGTTTTGGAACCAGATCCTTACCTATAATCGGGGGCAGTAGACAGGCATCAGATGTGGCCAACAGGTCCATCTACCCCTCACTCAGTCCCAGAATTCTCACCCCTTGCTATCTAGACAAGATTTGTTCTTTCCACTAAAGGAAGCTCCTCTTCCAAAGCGCCCTTCCCTACATTCCTACGCCATTCATCCATCCATCCCAATTTTTTCTTTTCTTTTCTTTTTTCTTAGCAGGGTGTGGGCAGGGTCTCATATAGCCTAGGATGGCCTCCGACTTACTACATAGATGAGTATGATCTCAGAGTTCCGATCTTCTGCCTTCACTTCCCAAGTGCTGGGATTAAAGGCGTGTGCCACGACACCTGGATAGAGATGGTATCTTATTTAATAGTTTATATTTATTTTTATTTTATATGTATGAGTGTTTTGATTGCATGTATGTAAGTATACCACATGTATGCAGTGCCTACAGAAGCCAGAAGAGGGTGTCAGAGCTCCTGTAACTAGAGTTATAGGGGGTTGTTAGCTGCCATGTGGATGCTGGGAACAAAACTTGGGTCTTCTGCAAGAGCAACAGTGCTATTAAGTGATAAGCCATCTCTCCAGTCCCAAAGATGAGACCAGATGGCAAGAAGGCCCAAAGACAAAACAGGTGTAGTGGTAAACACCTATTATTCTAGCACTTGGGAGGTGAAGACAGAAGGATCAGAAATTCAAGATTATCTTTGGCTGAGTAGCAACTTCAAGACCAGCCTGGAATACCTGCTGACCCTGTTTGATCTCTCTCTCTCTCTCTCTCTCTCTCTCTCTCTCTCTCTCTCTCTCAAACAAACAAAATAAAACAAAACAAAGCCCTCCAAAACCAAAAAAATATTGTCAGGTATGGTAGCACACACCTTTAATCTCAGCACTCAGGAGACAGAAGCAGGTGGATCTCTGTGAATTCTAGGCCAGCTTGGTCTACATAGCAAGTTTCAGGCCAGGTAGGGTTACAGGAGACCCTGTCTCAAAAACAAAAACAAAACAAATAAACAAAAACATAAAGGGGAAATGGGAGGTGAGGACAGGAGGAGAGTGAGAAGTTCACTTGCTGATAAATACAGAAATGACACAATAGGGCTGGAGAGATGGCTTAGCGGTTAAGAGCACCAACTGCTCTTGCAGAGGACCCGGGTTCGATCCCAGCACCCACATGGTGGCTGAGAACTTTTAACTCCAGTTCCAGGGGAATCCGACGCCCTCTTCTGACCTCTGCGGCATAGCATGACATGGGTACACAAACCTACATGCAGACAGTACATTCATACACATAAAAAAATAAAGAAATGACACAATAGTGAGAGAACGTGGGGGGTCAAGGAAGAGTTTCTACCTACCTGAATATTTACTCTCTTGAATATCTACTAAATTTTTGCTGATAGCTCCTTATTTGGCATAGAAATACTCTCAGAAAGCACAAGAGAGGGCTGGGAGATGGCCGAGTGGCTAAGTGGTTAAAGCAAACATGAAGCCCAGAGTCCAGATCCCTAGAAACTCATGTGATGCTAAGTGGCCACAGTGATCCACCTGTAATTCCAGCTTTGGAAGGAGGGGTGGGATCCTCAGAGCAAGCTGGCTAGCAAGACTGGCCCTACCTGCAAGCTCTGGTTTGACTGAGAGACCCTGCCTCAGTGAAAAGGGTGGAAGAGTGATTGAGGATGATTTCAGTATCAACATCAGGCTTCTACATGCTTATGCACGTACATGTATGTGCATCCTCAAGTATATGTACACTTCATACATGAAAAAACATGTATATAATACACACAAGCAGACCACACCAAAAAATGGGGAAGAGGAACTAGAGCAATACATGTTGTTCCCACATGAGTCCAAATGGAAATACTGTATGTTACAAAAGGAATTTGTGTTTTTTTCCTCTTTTTTTTTTTTTTTTTTTTGGTATTTTTGAGATAGACTCTCCCTTTTAGTACCAGCTGTCCAGGAGCTCGCTCTGTAGACCAGGCTGGCCTTGAACTCACTGAGATCCACCTACCTCTGAGTGCTGGGATTAAAGGCACACGCCACCAGCCCGGTTACAGACGGAATTTGGAAAAAATAATTAGGGCCTGTCTGCCCAGCATCCTAGCCCAGGGGAAGAAAACCACGTCTTCTTCCTATCTCCTCTGTGGGCCTTGCGGAGCGCGAAGCTCCGAAGCTCGGGCGGTTCTGCTCCTACCTGGTTCTCCGTCAGGTGCAGCCTGGCCGCCAGCTCGGCTCGCTTCTTCCCCACCAGGTTGTGCCGCTGCGCAAACACTTTCTCCAACTCTTCCAGCTGCTGCAAGTTAAACATGGTTCGGACTCTCTTTTGGTGTTTCTCTGTGTCCTGAAGGTCCACCACAGGGGCCCAGTCTGGGGCACTCCAGAGGCCTGAGCAGCGAGGCACTTCCAAGGCTTTAAAGAAGAACCAGTAGCAGAGAAGTTAGCCAGCAGTCTCAGGGTTCGTCCCTTGCCATTCATTCAACAAGTACCTTTTGATCTCTCTACCACTGAGTTATATCCTCAGCCTAAAGTTTTTCCTACACGGTAAAAACGCATACTAGAAGAGCCAAAAGGACCATACAGAGAAAAATGAAGAGAGGTAGCTGCAGCCCACTGCAGTCAAAGGGCGCAGCCCACTGCAGTCAAAGGGCTCGTTCCACCTGGCAGGAGGGCTGGGCTGCCTCATTGCTTGCCACCAAAGATGACTACCTGAGCTTGATTCCCTCAATCCAACACTGGGGGAGAATCAACTCCCTGAAATCCACACACATGCTACAACATGCCCTTGCACACACACACTAAATAAATAATCTAATATAATACTATAAAAAATAAGTGGGTTGGGGCTGGAGAGATGGCCTAGCGGTTAAGAGTGCCGACCGCTCTTACAGAGGACCAGGGTTTGATCCCCAGCACCCACATGGCTGAGAACCGTCTGAGACTCCAATTCCAGGAGAATTCCAGTTCCAGGGGAATCCGACACCCTCTTCTGACCTCCGCGGCATTGCACGACACGGGTGCACAGACTTGCATGCAGACAGTACATTCATACACATACGGAAATAAATAAAATTAATAAAAAAGAAAAAAAATAAGTGGGTTGAGTAACGTCAATGTTATCTGAAAACAACTGTGCTATTATATTGTAGAATCCCTAAAAAAAATAAACAAATAAAAGAGAAAAAAAAAGTAAAAAAAAAAAGTGGGCTAAAAAAATAAAAAAGAGGCCAGGCTTGGTGGCGCACGCTTTTAATCCTAGCGCTAAGGAGGCAGAAGCAGGTGGATCTTTGCAAGTTCAAGGCCAGCCTGGTCTACAGAGTGAGTTCCAGGACAGCAGGGCTACAGGGAGACCCTGTCTGGAAAAGACTTAATTAATTAATTTTTTTATTTAAAAAAAAAAATCTTGGTGCAAGGTACTGAGAGATGGCTCAGTAGTTAAAGAGTACTTCCTGTCAGACTGCTAACAGTGGGTTGTAACTCCAACTCCAGGGAAGCTGATCCCCTCTTCCAGTTTCTGCAGGATGACACAAGTAGGTACATGGACATGACATAGTCACACAAAAATATTTAAAAAAAAAAAAAAAAATTTTAATCCCCATTGAGGAGGCAAGAGGCGGTCAGATCTCCTGTGAGTTCAAGGCCAGCCGGTCTAACTAGTGAAAGTTCTAAAACTGGCTAGAGGAGACCCTGTCCTCAAAAGACCAAAAAAAAAAAAAAAAAAAAAAACAAGAATTATGCTCATGCCCAAAGATCAGCAGTGCTTTCCACTTTAGACAGGCTGTTTGCAGTGGTCAGTAGTTAGTGCAGAGACTCATAACTGGTCAAAAGTGCTGAGAATAAGTGACTGTTGAGTGCTCATTCCTAAATGAGACATCTATAATTACCATCAATGAAGAGGGAGTAGGGGGCTGGAGAGTACTGTCTGCTCTTGCAGAGGATCCAGGTTCAGTTTCCAGAGAATCTGGTCCCCACTTCTGGGCCTTGCAGCCACTGAATACACATGTTGCACATAGACACATGCAGGTAAAACACTCATAAAGTTAGTGGGCTAGAGAGATAGCTCAGTGGTTAAGGGCACTGGTTGCTCTTGCAGAGGACCTGGGTCCAGTTCCTAGTACCCACACAGCAGCTAACAACCCTCTACAACTCTAGTTCCAGGGGCTCTGATATCATCTCTGGTCTCTAGCATGCACATGCTGCACCTACCTACATGTGTGCAAAATAATCATATACATAAAATAAAAATAAGTTTTAAAATAGAAAATAAAACAATTATTTTTTAAAAAGAAGAGGGTAAAAATATAAAATATTTTTTAAAAAGAAGAGGTAAAAATATGAAAGCTAGAGGAACTGGAAGGAGTGCTAGGAAAATGCTGTCTTCTTGATACAATGTGGCTGTTGAATACTTGAACTCACAGCAGCAGTGGTTACCTGCACAAGATTTGCTCAAGACTGGGCCCACCAGTATCCCATCCTGGATGGGGAGGGGCTCATGTGGCTCCATTCCTCCCTAAGGAGCTACAAGCAGTTAGTTAAAGGTTGTCAGAGAGGGGCAGTCATGTCCCTCAGTGGTGTAGCCACTGATAAATTACTTTTTTTTTTTTTTGGTCTTTTCGAGACAGGGTCTCCCTGTAGCCCCAGCTGTCCTGGAACTTGCTCTGTAGACCTGGCTGGCCTTGAACTCACAAAGATCTGCCTGCCTCTGCCTCCCAAGTGCTAGGATTAAAGGCGTGCACCACCATGCCCAGCTGTAAATTACTCTTGCTCAAGTAAATAACACCCTATGTTCAAACAAGCAATCCTAACTAAATTAAATGCAGTGGATACAAAAAAACCCCCATCAAAGTAGGAGGATGACTTGCTGGGAAGAAGGAAGCCCTGAGCGGAAGAGGAAATGGGAGGATAATGGGGGAATATGAGTAGTGCATGATACATGTGTATGAAGTTGTGAAAGAATACATGAAAAATTAAAATATTAAAAGAGCTTCTACAAATGGATCTTTAAAAAATGTTCAAGTTGGGCTGGAGAGATGGCCTAGCTGTTAAGAGCTCCGACCGCTCTTACAGA
Source organism: Rhizomys pruinosus (assembly GCA_009823505.1). Lineage (NCBI taxonomy): Eukaryota > Metazoa > Chordata > Mammalia > Rodentia > Spalacidae > Rhizomys > Rhizomys pruinosus. The sequence goes on along the minus strand of VZQC01014929.1, from coordinate 539,161 downwards.
GGACCCGGGTTCGATCCCCAGCACCCACATGGCGGCCGAAAACCGTCTGAAACTCCAATTCCAGGAGAACTCCAGTTCCAGGGGAATCCGACACCCTCTTCTGACCTCCGCGGCATTGCACGACATGGGTGCACAAACCTGCATGCAGACAGTACATTCATACACGTACAGAAATAAATAAAATAAAAAAAAAAATGTTCAAGTAGCGAGGTATGGTGGCACACGCCTTTAACTCCAGCACTCATGAGGCAGAGGCAGGAGGATCTCTGTGAGTTCCAGGCCGGCTGGGGCTATAGGGAGACCCAGTCTCAAAAAGAAAAAAAAAAGTTCAAGTAGCAAAAGGGCAGTGTTCTAGTTTGCTTTCAATCACTGTGACAAAATACTCTGACCAATATCAACTTGGGGAAGAAAGGGTTTATTTAGCTTATATCTCCTGGGTCACACAGTTCATCACCTAGGGAGCCCAAGGTAGGAACTCGAGAGGCAGGAGCTGAAGCACAGGCTGTGGAGGAACTCTGCTTACTGGCTTGCTCCCCTGGCCCATGCTCAGCCTGCTTCTTTTTTTTTTTTTTTTTTTTTTTTTGTTTATGAATGTACTGTTTGTGTGCAGGTTTGTGCACCCATTAGCATGAACATAGCACTGCGAGGTCAGAAGAGGGGTGTGCGCAGTTCCCCCTGGACTGGAGCTCTTCTCTCCCTGGAATTGGAGTTTCAGACGGTTTCTCCCGCCGACATGGTGCGGTGCTGAGAATCTAACCCAGGTCTCTGTAAGAGCGGTCCCGGCCTCTATCGTTTTTCTACTTTTTTTTTTTTTTTTTTCTTTTTTTTTTTTTTTTTTTTTTTGGTCATTTTGAGACACGGGTCTCCCTGTAACCCCCGCTGTCCTGAAACTTCACATTGTATCCAGGCTGGCCTTGAAACTCACAAAGCACTCGCGCTGCTCTGCTCCCAAGTGCTACGATTAAAGGCGTGGCCACCAAGCCCAGCCTGTTCGGCCAGCATCTTAGCTGTTGAGCCATCTATCTCTCCAGGCCCTCAGCCTGCTTCTTTTTTTTTTTAACCTATCATCTCATTTTTTTTTTATTTTCGTATGTTGTATGAATGGCTGTATGCATGCAGGTCTGTGCACCCATGTTGTGCAATGTCTGCATGCAGGTTTTTTGGAGGTCAGAAGAGGGTCTGCGATTCCCCTGGAAATCGGCACTTTCACCTGGAATTGGAGTTAGCAGACAGTTATTAGCTACTATATAGATGCTGGGAACTGAAACCAAACCTGAGTCCTCTACAAAAACAGTCAGTGCTCTTAACCTAGGCCAAGTCTCCAGCCCCAACCTGCTTCTTACTACATACCAGGAGACCACTGCCCAGGGATAGCAAATGCCCACAATCACTACAACACAATCAAGAAATACGTCACACGAACATGGCCACAGACAAGCTCCCAATGGAAGCAATTCTCCAAGTGAGGCTCCCTCAACACAAGTATGTCAAGTTGACACTGAAACAATCCAACACAGGCAGAGCTTAGCTAAAACAGACTTAACTCACGATAAAGAAAATAGTGGCTGGTTGTGGTACATGCTCTTAATCCCAACAGTTACTGGGGAGGCAGCTCTCTGTGAGACAGAGGTGAGTCTGATTTCTCATAGGTGACTTTCAGGCCAGCCAGTGGATACATGAGACCCTCGTCCTTCTAACTACACACAACCACACTCTCTTTCTCTCCCTCGGCTCTGATGGGTCTTATAAATCTTGGACCTAGTGTTAAGAGTGCCGACTGCTCTTTGCAGAGGACCTGGGTTTCGATCCCAGCACCTACGCAATGATGTGAGGGACTTGTCTTTAACTGCAGTTTCATGGGAATCTGACACAGCGAGGCACAAACTACATGCTACAGACAGTACGTTCATACACATTAACAAAATATAATTAATTAAAAAAAAATATATATATAATTTATCGTTTTCTTTGGTCCTTATTTGAGACAGGGTTCCTTGAAGCCCATAAGGCTGACCTGCGAAACTCACTTGTAGACTCAGGCTGGTTTCTTTTGACTTTTTGAGACTAGAGATTGCCTGCCTCTGTCCTGCAAGTGCTTACGGATTACGGCATGTGCTAGCCGATGCCTGGCCTAAAATATTATCAATTCTTTTAAAACATCTTACTTATAAAAATAACTGAGGACAGCTGCGAATAAAATGGTTATCAGCAGTTAAGAACAACTAAATTGCTCTTTCGCAGAGGACTCAGGTTAATCGTCTAACCACCCATGATGGGATGGCTAGCAGTGGTCTGTACATCCAGTTTTCCAGGGGATCCAACCCCTCTTCTGGCCCCCACAGAACGCTGCCTCATGTGACATGGGGACTACAACGAACACAAAAATATAACAAAACAGCTACATAATGAGAATAAATAATATATACAATACAGGCGGGAAAACATTAATAACACATATTGAATGAAAGATTCCTGTGCCCCCACAATTGTTCTCCTTCTATCAGAGGCAGTGAGTGATTAGGGGACAATTCTTAGATTACAGCTTGAAGGAGCAAAAAATTGATGACTTAGAGAAGAGTGGACATGCAAGGGATGGTGGCGCCAGACGCCTTTTAATCCTAGCAACTTGGGAGGCAGAGCAGCAGGAGGATCTTTGTGCGCTTCAAGCCAGCCTGGTCTACAGAGTGATGTTCCAGGACAGCTGGGGCTTCCAGGGAGACCGTGTCATCGAAAAGGAACAAAAAAAAAAAAAAAAGAAACGAAGAGGGGACAGAGAAGATGACATGGGGAGATGGCTCCCAAGTGACAAGCTGGCTGTGGATGGGTTTGGAAGTCCACGTTAATGTGCCTCTGGATGAAAGGATTCCAGAACTAGGTGAGACTGCCCCAGTGATCATATAAGAACCTCTAAGCCTTTGAACTGACTTCAGTTTTTCCCTGGAGTCTGAGGAAGCTCGCGTGAACACTGACGAGGCCTAAATATAAAAACTGGAAGGAGCTTCCAACGTTACTCCGCACGCTTTAACTGTGTTTATTCATTCGTCTCTGGCACTCCCTTAGATACTATTCCAGGGAGAGCTGATACGCGAGACACGGTCTAGTGCAAAGTCAGAGATGATGGGGCGTCTGAGCGCAGCATGCTCTCGCAGGGCCTAACACCCTCACCAGCCAGCAGCACCCACAGCATCTGCCTCTGCCTCGCTCAAGAACAGGGCCACCCCACAGGCTCAGGCAAGGCCAGTTTGGCAGGCAGTGTTGCCTCTCCACCAATGTAGACGTCGCCAGAATGGGGGTGTAGGGGTGTAGGGGAAGACCTGGACGGACAACAAGGTACGTGCCGCCCATGAGCACGGCGCTTGCCCCGTCTCTACGACCATCCCGCGCACTCACCACGGTCCAACTCCCGCACCCGTACGCAGCAGCTTTGAGACGAATCTCCATGATGACGGATGCATTGAACCAGATGTCTAGTCGTTCTAGTTTTTTTTTGGTTTTACTTTTTGCGATTTGTTTGATGAACCTCAGCTCTAGGTATTCAGCCGCTGTCCTGCCCTGCCTCTGGCTTCCGAGTCCTGCCGGATTAACCTCATACTGAACACACCACGTCTTAAAGTTATCAACACTTCTGCTCAACTACGATAAGTCAACATCCACAACAGCTTCCCATCTCCGGCCTCTCAAATGCCCATTCTCAAACTGCAGGGAATTGTCTTTAGTTTGTTTATGGTCTTTTTTTATTTGCTCTTATGATGGGTCCTCTCTTGTAAGTTTTGTTCGTGTGTCGTGTGTGTGGCTGTGAGAGGAGGAAGGAAGAGGACTAGGAGAGAGATGAAGAGAGAAGGACGCAGGAGATGAGAGGAGAGGAGACAAGAGAGACGAGAGAACTAGACCAACGACCCAAGACACTGCTTCATGCCAATCGACAAGCGATTACTCGCATTGCAGTCTGACCTCCCTCAGCTGTGACTCGCGATTCTCACTGCCAGCCCCCAGCCTCCGAGGTAGCGCTAACGGAGTGCATATCCTCCTGCTGCACCCCGCCTCTGGCCAACGTCTTGGGCATCGTTTCTGGAGACGCACGGGTACCGTCACCGCCCATCCGTCACTGCCCGCCCCCCCGTCCACCGCTGTGGTTCTACCCTGTGCTGGCGCCGAGGCCGTAGAGGCTGAGCAGCTCAAGCTCCACGGGCGCGAGCATCTGGCAGGGCCCACCACGGGTGGACGCACACGCTCAGGTGGACTGGCGGCCAGGAGGCTGGGCACTCCCAGGGCAGGACCCGGTGGGGCATCGCCGAGGGCGCCGCGGGGAAGCCCGCATAGGCTGAGAGTGGCGGTGGGAGCTCGGGCCTGGCCAGGATGGCCTCCGATCGGATTGAAGGTAGGCACTCCTAGGTCACAGGACGCCAGGTTGGGCGAGGGACTCCGGGTCTGCGGGTACGGAGAGCGCCCAGAGCACCCGGGAGGGAGCTCAGTGCCCGAGGGGGCGGCCGGTGGGGACGATGGGCTGGGCATGGCCGGGAGAGGACCTGGGACCGGGCACCCCGAAGGTGCGGTGCGCTACGAGCCAGGATTCCATGAGGCCCTGACGGGCTTTTTTTAAACTTGTACGGGCGTGCACAATACGGGCGGAGGCCGGACTTACCTTCCTGCTGCGAGGCGGGGTCTCCATCCCACTGGGGGAAAGCTCGGGACCGTCTGGAGGAAGGACTTTGAGCTTACTGGAGTGTCCCCCCAGAACCCTCAGGCTTTCTTCGCCCCCTCCCGCGATCCCTCCTCCCCTCCGATCCTCCACTCCGTCTTTCTCCTCTCTCTACTCAGCTCTCTTCTCTCCCTCCAACCCCTGTCTCTCTCCTTCCTATCCCACAGGCTCTTCTGTTCACACCACACCCCCACCACCCACCACGTCTTCTTCCACTCACACATCATCTCTTCACCATCTCTCTCTCCCCTCATCTCTCTCTCCATTATCACTCCCCTCATCCTTCTCTCTATTATCACTCCCCTCATCTCTCTCTCTCTCTTTTTTCCTTTCTTTCCTCTTTCTCTTCTGAGACAGAGTCTCACCTGAGCTCTGGCTAGCCTCTGAACCATGTGCCACCGTGCTCGGTTCCCCTGTGGTTCTCCTGGTGCTGGATGCAGGCTCTTGGCCCTGGCTCCTGGGAGCTGTGATGCTAGGCTCGCCTGCTGTGCTGGCCTTGACTAATCCACATGCTGTTCCCCAAATCTTTTGGGGTGCCTTTGGGTTCAGTGAGTCAAACTCAGGAACAGACAGTTTTAAAAATCTAAACATTTTGGGGGCTAGAGAGATGGCTCAGTGATTAAGAGCACCGACTGCTCTTGCAGAGGACCTGGGTTTGATTCCCAGCATCCACATGGTGCCTAAGAGCCGTCTTTAACTCCAGTTCCAGGGGAATCCGACGCCCTCTTCTGACCTCCGCAGCACTGCACGACAGGGGTGCACAAACCTACATGCAGACACTACATTCATACACATAAAAAAATAAAATTAAAAAAAAAGAACCATCTTTAAGCAGGTGTGGTGGCGCATGCCTCTAATCCTAGCACCTGGGAGACAGAGGCAGGCGGATCTCTGTGAGTTCAAGGTCAGCCTGGTCTACAGAGTGAGTTCCAGGCCAGCTGGGTCTATAGGGAGATCCTGTCTAAAAAAACGAGACAAAATAATAATAATAATAATTAATAATAATAATCTAAACATTTTGAGCAGGTCGTGGTGGCGCATTCTTTAATCCCAGCACCGGGGGTGGGGGGGTGGAGTGGGAGGCAGAGGCAGGTAGATATCTGTGAGCTCCTGGAACTAAAGGGAGACCCTATCTCAAAAAGACCAAAAAAAGAAACATTTTAGAGGCTGGAGTGTGCTGGCTCAATGGTTAAGGGCACTGCTCTTGCAGAATATCCTAGGTTTGATTCCTAGCACCCACATAGTGGCTAATAATGGCCCTTAACTCCAGTTCCGGAGATCCAATACCCTCTCCTTGCCTCTGCAGACGTTACATGACACACACGACACGGATGAACTTATATACATGCTGGCTAAACAGTTATACACATAAGATAGGGGCTGGAGAGATGGCCTAGCAGTTAAGAGTACCGACTGCTCTTGCAGAGGACCTGGGTTCGATCCCCAGCACCCACATAGCAGCTGAGAACTGTCTTTAACTCTGGTTCCAGGGGACTCTGACACCCTCTTCTGACCTCTGCAGCATTGCACGACACAGGTGCACCAACTTACATGCAGATAGTACATTCATACACATACAAAAATAAATAAAATAAAAAAACAGTTATACACATAAGATAAAAATAAATAAATCAGCCGGGCATGGTGGCACACGCCTTTAATCCTAGCACTTGGGAGGCAGAGGCAGGTGGATCTTTGTGAGTTCAAGGCCTGGTCTACAGAGTGAGTTCCAGGACAGCTGGGGCTACAGGGAGACCCTGTCTCGAAAAGACCAAAAAATAAATAAATAAATAAATAAATAAATAAATAAATAAATAAATAAGTCAGTGGGGTGCTGTGGTATGCACCTTTAACTCCAGCACTCTGGAAGCAAATGCAGGTATTTCTCTGTGAAATCCAAGGCCATCCTAGTCTGCATAGTAACTTTCAGGGAAGCAGGGGCTATGAAAAGGCCTGTCCCAAAAAAGATAAAATTTTTTTTTCTCTTTTCAAGGCAGGGTCTCCCTATAGCCCCAGCTGTCCTCGAACTTACTCTGTAGACCAGGCTGGCCTTGAACTCATAGAGATCCACCTGCCTCTGTCTCCCAAGTGCTAGGATTAAAGGCATGCACCACCACGCCCAGCAAAAGATAAAAATTTAAAAAGATAAAATTAAAAGTAAATAAATAATTTATTTAAAAAAACATTTAATCCATAAACATAGCAAAAAGTAAACTTGCTAGATTCTTCAGAACACTGCTGTGATTACTGATTTCTTTTAGATCTTCTCAGGAATTTCTTGTGCCCTTACCATAGGACCTTGCTAAAAAGACCTTTCCTCCTGAGCATGTGGACACAGGCCTATAATACCAGCATTCAAAATGCTGAAGCAGGAGGATCATCAGTTCAAGTCCAGGCCTGGGCTGCATAGGGAGACCCTGTCTTTAAAGAAAAAAAGCAAAGGAGGGAGGGAGAGAAGGAGAGAGGAAGAAGGAAGGAAGGAAGGCAGGGCAAGCATGGTGGCATGGTGGCTACACGCCTGTAATCCCAGCACTTGGGAGGTGGGGTCAAGAGGATCTAGAGCTCAAGGTCATTCTTAGTTACACAGAGAATTTGAGATGACCCTGGGCTACCTGAGACCTTGCCTTTAAAATTCAGACAGCTGGGTGGGAAGATGACTCGGTGGGTAAAGGGCTGGAGTTCAGATTTTCAAAGTAACCCCAAACTAGATGTGGTAGTAAGTGTCTGTCATTCCCAGAGCTCATATGTCAAAGTTGACAGGAGAACCCCCCGAAGCAAGGGGCAGCTAGCCTGGCCTACACACCAGACATGAAACAAATCAGGGCCTTGTTTCAGACAAGGCGAAAAGGACAGACACCCAAGTTTGTCCTCTGACAGTCACACATATGCAATGGCATTCAAAGAGCCATAGTCCCAGGTGCATAAGGGTGCACATGCCCAGAGAGAGGAAAGAAGGGAAGACATGATGAAGGAACCAAAGGGAAGGAGGGAGAGAAGAGAGAGGGAAGGAAGGAGGTAGAGGTTCATTCTCTGTAGACAATAAAGAGAAAATGGCCCAAGTAAAACTACAGGCTGGTCCTCATAGGACAAAATGAGCATAGTCTAATTTAATCAACAGCCAACAGGGCACTAGCCAAGGGCTGAGACTAGCAACCCCTGCAAGGCCAGTGGGGATAGCAGCCAGAATTAGCAGCTAACAGAGCAAGTCAGAGATGGACAGAGGGAGGCTTCAATATGTGACCACCCCCAACTGAACAAGCAGCTTCAATACGTGACCACCCCCAACTGAACAAGCAGTGCTTTAACAGTGCGCAGGGCCAGAGGACATGGCCAAGAGTGTGTGAGCCCCTGTTGCCTCAGCCCGTGATATGCCTGGAGAATTAACCAAGATCCATAGACATTACTTCAGGCTTTGTACGGTCTGTGCCTCTGCAGTGCAGCAGCAGCCTCTTGCTCTCTTGGTACCAGTCCCACTCTCAGGAGTTTGGATTTTTCCCTTTTCTTTCTTTCTCTCAATTTCCTTTAACAAGGCTTGCTTTGCTTGCTCCCATGGGAGTCCATGTCTTTTGTCATCAAGGAGCGACCAGAAGCTTAAGTCTCAAGTTGACTTTTGTTGACCGTTGATTGTCTAGCTCTTGAGTCTCTGATCTGGGTTGAGAAAAATCCTATAGAGCTAAAAATATCTGCATCTGAAGGAACAAAGGATCTTTCCTATTCTTTAGTACCTTGCCTTTCGTGGGTATGGGGCAGGTGTTTGCATCCTGGCTTTACAGGGCAGTAATACTTTCTGACTGTTGTCCTTGGGCAAGTTCCAAGTTCTAAGTATTTACCATCTGTAAAGTGGAGAAAAATAGTAGTTATCTTGGGTCAAGGTGAGCCGTGAGTAACACACAATACTTGGCTGGGTACATATCCCTCCATGGCCCTTGGCTGCTTGAGACAAATATATGTCCCTCTACTTTGCCAGATAGAGGTAGAAAGAGTCTTGTTCTCCTTAAACATACACATGGCCTGCCTCATGAACAGCCAGCAAGAAGCCTGGAAAGTGAGGGGCTGAGGATAAGGCTAAGTTCATAGAGTGTCTTCCTAGTCCTGGGTTCAGTCTTCAGATCTCATAAAACCGGACGTAGTGGTGCAAGCCTATAATCCCAGCACAATGAGAAATGGAGGGAGGAGGATTGGGAATTCAAGGTCATCCTTTGCTACAAAGGAGTTTGAAGACAGCCTGGGCTACATGAGACCCTGTCTCAAAAAAGCAAAAGTAAATCCAGCAGAGAAGATTAACCACAGCCTTAGGTCAAATTTCCCTAGGAATGTCTTTAATTTGCCTTTGCTTCCTTGGAGAATATTTATGGTGATGAGCATCTTTACGCTTATCAGCCAACTGGATGTTGTCTATTGTGCATGGCTAGTCAAGTGTTCGCTTATTTTTGTGTTTTGTCACCTTTTCTTATGAACTTCTAAGAATTTTATGAGGGCTGAAGAGATGGCTCAGGCAGTAAAGTGCTTGCTACACAAGCACAAGGACCTGAGTTCAGATCCTCAACACCCGTGTAACTACTGAGCACTGCAGCATGTGTTTATAATCCCCTCCTGGGGAGGTTGAGACAGGAAAATCCCTGGAGCTCATTGGTCAGCCCACCTAGCCAAGGGTAAGCTCCAGTTTCAGTGAAAGACCTTGCCTCAAAAAATAAGGTAGAACAATTGAGGTAGATGGCCTGAGGCTGGAGAGGCAGCTCAGCAGTTAAGAGAGCTTGGTGCACTTACAGAGGTCCTGAGTTCAGTGCCCAGATCCATGGTGGTTGGCTCACGGCCATCAAGCTCAAAGAGAACTGACACCCTCCCAATGCACATACTCCCATCCCAGACACACATACACATAAATAAAAAGAAATGTTTTTTTATTTTTCTTTATTAATTTTATTTATTTCTGTATGTGTATGAATGTACTGCCTGCATGCAAGTTTGTGCACCCATGTCGTGCAATGCCGCGGAGGTCAGAAGAGGGTGTCGGATTCCCCTGAAACTGGAGTTCTCCAGGAATTGGAGTTTCAGACGGTTCTCGGCCGCCATGTGGGTGCTGGGGATCAAACCCGGGTCCTCTGTAAGAGCGGTCGGCGCTCTTAACCGCTAGGCCATCTCTCCAGCCCCAAAAGAAATGTTTTATAAAGAGGACACTGCTGGGCACGGTGGCACATGCCTTTAATCCCAGCACTTGAGAGGCAGAAGCAGGCAGATCTCTGTGAGTTCAATGCTGGCCTGGTCGACATAGTGAGTACTAGGATGGCTGGGGCTACAGGGAGACCCTATGGACTTCCACACACACATGCATGGGTGCATGTATCTACACACAGATACACACACACACACATCGTTGTCTCCCCCCCCATCTGTCACTTTCAGGTGGCATATGCTATACTTTAATAGAAAGTTTACTAAAAGATGTCACAATAAAATCCCTTGGTACGCTTTCCCACTCTCTTTAGATTACAGAAGAGGCTGGGGAAATGGCTCATCTGGTAAAGTGTTCATCATGGAAGCATGAGGACATGAATTCTATCCCCAGAACTCACATAAACAAAACAAAACCATATACCACACAGGTGCTGGCTCAGCAGTTCAGAGCACTGGATGCTCCTGCAGAGTACCCGGGTTCAGTTCTCGCACCCATATGGTGGCTAACAACCATCCTCAACCCCAGTTCTGGGGATCTGACCTTCTCTTCTGAACTCCCTGGCATTGCATGCACAATACTCATACACATAAAAAAATAAAAATTACTGGCTGGAGATATGACTCAGCAGTAAAGAGCACTGACTGACCCTGCTTCAATTCCCAGTACTCACATGGTGGCTAACAACTACCCATAACTCCAGTTCCAGGGGATCTGATGCCCTCTTCTGACCTCTATGGCATTGCATGAGAGTGTATACTTACATACATGCAGGCAATACACTCATACACACAAAATAAAAATAAATAAAATAGTAAAAATAATTCATAAATATTTTAAAAAACAAAGCAGGACTGGTGAGATGACACGGCAGTTAAGAGCATTTGTTGAACTTCCTCAGGACCTGAGTTCAGTGCCCAGCAACCATGTCAAGTGGCTCAGAACTATTTGTAACTTCAGCTTCTAGGGGACCCAATGTCTCTGGCTTCTGAAGGCACCTGCACTCAGGTGCACATCTCCACACACAGATACACACATATGCACATCATTAAAAATAAAATAATAAAAATTTCAAAAGCCAGGCATTGGTGCAAATCTGCAATCGTAGAGATGGCGAGGAGGTGACAAGTGACAAGAGAATCACCAAAGCTCACCCAAAGCCATTCCAAACAAATTGGCAAACTTCAGGTTCAGTCGGAGACCCTGTCTCAAAAAATAAAGTGGAGAGGCTGGATAGATGGCTCAGTGGTTAAGAGCACTGGCTGGTCTTGCAGAGACCTGGGTCCGGTTCCCACCATCCACATGGCATCTAACAGCCATCCCTAACTCCAGTTCCAGGGGCTCTGACGCCCTCTTCTGCTGGCATTGCCTGACATAGGTACTTATAAACGTGCAGGAAGTGGACTCATAAAAACAAGAATTAAAACATTGCACTCATATACTGTTCTAGTTTGCTTTCAATTACAGTGACAAAACACTCTGACCAGTACCAGCTTACCAACTTGGGGAGAAAAGGGTTTAGTCATCTTACATCTCCCAGGTCACAGTTCATCACGTAGGAAGCTCAAGGTAGGAACTCCGCAGGAACCTGGAGGCAGAAGCTGAAGCATAGGCCATAGAGGAGTGCTGCTTACTGGCTTGCTCCCCTGGCCCATGCTCAGCATGTTTTTTTGTTTGCTTGTTTTTTTATTTTTTTGAGGCAGGGTCTCCCTGTAGCCCCAGCTGGCCCGGAACTCACTGTGTAGACCAGGCTGGCATTAATGTGAGACTGTTCTTAAGAACAAAGACTGGCCGGGCGTGGTGGCGCACGCCTTTAATCCTAGCACTTGGGAGGCAGAGGCAGGCAGATCTCTGTGAGTTCAAGGCCAGCCTGGTCTACAGGGTGAGTTCCAGGACAGCTGGGACTACAGGGAGACCCTGTCTTGAAAAGACAAAAAAAAGAAAAAAAAAAGACTGTGCTTAGTTGCCATGTGGGTGCTGGGAATTGAACCCAGGTCCTCTGCAAGAGCAGTCAGTGCTCTTAACTGCTGAGCCATCTCTCCAGCCCCTCAGCCTGCTTTTTTATACAATACAGCACAACCTGCCCAGGGGTGGCACCATCCACAGTGGGCAGGAGCCCTCCCACATCACTCAACAATTTAGGAAATAACCCACAAACATGACCACAGGCCAGTTCAATGGAGGAAATTCCCCAATTAAGGTTCCTTTAACCCAGGTGTGTCAAGTTGACACTAAAGTTATCCAGCACATACATACAATATACACTCATACACAGAAATAAAACATTAAGAAACAATATCAAAGCCAAAATCATCAGTCTTCCAGTTCCTTGTGGAAAAAGCTAACACCACTTGATCAACAGAGCCCACAGTTACAGAGATAGAACAGCTACAACTTGCTAAGAGAAGCACCTGGTGCTCTATTAAGGAGCTCTGTTCTCATTTCTGTCTTCATTGACCCAGAAATCTTGGCTTGAGATTTCTCCCAGGGCCACATGCTGGTTGCTGGTTTAGAAAGCATTCTGAACCCTAAAGGACACTCCCTTTAGCCCCTCAAAATGTTGCCAACAGACTGGTCCCATAAGCAAGCTATGGAGAACACAGTAAGACTGGTGAATTCCTCGAGCTGGAGCCCATGCTGCTCTTCGTTGGCTGTGAAGTGAATGCTTTGGTCTGATGCAGTGTTGTGTAGAATGCCATAAGAGCAAGTAAGGTATTTGTTAAGGTAGGGGTTTGGGCACTGTGGGTGTGCAAGGTATATCGGTCAAAGGAGATGGACTGTCCGATGAGAACTAAATACTGTCCTTTTCTTTTAAATGTTTTTTTAAATTTTTAATTATTTTTTATGTGTATGAATGTACTGTCTTCATGTAGGTTTGTGCATCCGTGTTGTGCAATGCTGTGGAGGTCAGAAGAGGGCTTTGGATTCCCTTGGAACTGGAGTTAAAGACGGTTCTCAGCCGCCATGTGGGTGCTGGGAATTGAACCTGGGTCCTCTGTAAGAGCAGTCGTCGCTCTTAACCGCTAGGCCATCTCTCCAGCCCCACACTGTCCTTTTCTATATAGCGAGGCAGCTGCTAGGTGCATGGCTTGCTTCCATAGTGCAGGTGGTGTTGGTCTCTGGGGAGGGCAGGTTTGGGCACTCAGTGGTGGTGACAGCCAGTCAGCCTCGGACAATGGGTATCCATATTAGTAAGGCCAGGCCTAACCTCCATCCCTTGGAGCCAGATTTTTCATGGGCTTATTCCAGTAATGTATGGACTCGGCTTGACCTGACTGCAGCAATCTGAGTCAACTTCTATGATGGCCCCTGAGGAATTCTAGCCTATCTCTTGACAACTCCCACTTCCCACCTCCCTGCATATTGTCCTAGCATGCTATAAATGAACAGAACCATTAGTGTGGTATAGGAAGCATCCTGAGGTGTTAGCTTAAGAAAAAACAGCTGTGTTCCAGCTTGGCTGAGTTACCTTTTTTGACCATGATGTAAACCCCATTTCATTCACCCCAAATCTAGAGGTGTCCCTGGGCTTGTTGCTGCCCTTGACCTTGCTTCTCTCAGTAAGTCCTGAGTAAATTGCACCGAGAGATATTGGATCTGCCTGCGTTTTTCCTCAGTCTCAAAGGTGCTTTGCAGTCAGTTCTTTTTCCTTGGTTGCTTGAATTTTTATTTTTTGGTCTTTTCTTTCTTTTTTTTTTTTTTAAGACAGGGTCTCCCTGTAGTCCCAGCTGTCCTGGAACTCACTCTGTAGACCAGGCTGGCCTTGAACTCACAAAGATCCACCTGCCTCTGCCTCCCAAGTGCTAGGATTAAAGGCGTGCACCACCACGCCCAGCATTTTTTTTTTTTTTTTTATAAAAGGAGGTTGGAGGCTGGAGATGGCTCAGCAGTTAACAGCACTGGTTGTTCTTTTTTTTATTTTTTATTTTGTGTATGAATGTACTGTCTGCATGTAGGTTGGTGCACCCATGTTGTGCAATGCCACGGAGGTCAGAAGAGGGCGTGGGACTCCCCTGGAATTGGAGTTAAAGACGGCTCTCAGCTGCCATGTGGGTGCTGGGGTCCAAACCCGGGTCCTCTGCAAGAGCAGCCGATGCTCTCGACTGCTAGGCCATCTCTCCAGCCCCCAGCTCCCGTTGTTCTTGTAGAGAACCCAGGTTAGAGTCCCAGCACCTACATGGCAGCTAACAGCCATCCATAACTCAGGTTTCAGTGGATTCAACACCCTCTTCTAACCTCCCAGGGCATTGCAGGACACAGGTGCACTTACATATATGCAGGCAATATGTTCATACACATAAAATAAAAATAATAAAAAGTTTTTTAAATTAAAAAAAAATTTTTAATTTTAAAAAGGAGGTGGGTGAGGGGCTGGAGAGATGGCCTAGCGGTTGAGAGTGCCAACTGCTCTTGCAGAGGACCCGGGTTTGATCCCCGGCACCCACATGGCGGCTAAGAACCACCTGTAATTCCAGTTTCAGGAGAACTCCAGTTCCAGGGGAATCCAGCACCCTCTTCTGACCTCCACGGCATTGCACGACACTGGTGCACAGACCTACATGCAGACAGTACACTCATACACATACAAAAATAAATAAAATTTTTAAAAAAGGAGGTGGGTGAATGGTGGTCCAAGGCTGTAATTAGCCCGAGAAAGGCTGAAGCAGGGAGACACAAGTCCAAGGGCAGCCTGGGCTGCATGAGATTCTATCTCAAACAACACAACACAACATAAGACAAAAATAAAACAAAACAAAAACAAAAAAATCAAGAGGGCTGAGAACTTGGCTCAGTTGACCGAGTCCCTGCCTAGCATGCAAGAAGCCCTTGGTTCCATATCCACCTGTAAACCAGGTGTGGTGGTACCTGCCATCCCAGCACTTGGGAGGTAAGAGCATGAAGATCAATAGCCTAGTGGTTAAGAGTGCTGACTGCTCTTGCAGAGGACCTGGGTTCAATCCCCAGCACCCACAAGGCGGCTGAAAACTGTCTTTAACTCCAGTTCCAGGGAAATCCGACATCTTCTTCTAAACTCCATGGCATTGAACAACACGGGTGCATAGACCTACATGCAGACAGTATATTCATACACATAATAAAATAAATAAAATAAAAAAAAAAGCTCAAGAACTGGCAAGATGGGTCAGACAGTAAAAGTATTTGTCTCAAAAGAAAACCTGAGGACCTGAGTTCAATCCCTGGATCTGACTGTGGAAGGGGAGAACTGACTGAAAGTTGTCTTCTGATGTCCACATGCATGCCAGGTATGTGTACACCCACCTGTTGCATGATACACACACAATAATAAAAATATAATAAAAAGCAAATTCAGCCAGGCATGGTGGTACATACCTTTAATCCCAGCACTCAGGAGGCAGAGACAGGCTGGGTTTATGTGAGTTCAAGTCCAGCCTGGTCTACATAGCAAATTACAGGCCAATTGGGGAGACCCTGTCTCAAAAAGACAAAGAAAACCTCATGAAAACAAATAGATAAAGAAAAATAGGGCTAACAACATGGCTCAGCAGTTAAGAGCACCGGTTACTCTTACAGAGTACCTAGATTTAGTTCCCAGTACCCACATGATGGCTAACAACCATCTGTAACTTCAGTTCCAGAAGATCTTAGCCCTCTTTTGACCTCCATGGGCATTGTATGACATGGGTACCTTTATATATATGCAGGCCAAACACTCATACACATAAAATAAAAATAAATAGATAAATCAATCAATCAATCAATCAATCAATAAATAAATAAATAAATAAAAATTTAGGCCAGGTGTGATGGCCCACACCTTTAATCCCAGCACTGGAGAGGCAGAGACAGAGGCAGGGGGATCTCTGAGTTTGAAGTCAACCTGGTATATATATCAAGTTCCAGACTAGCTTGGTCTACAAAGAAACCCTGTTTCAACTCCAAATAAATAAATAAATAAATAAATAAATTTAAGGTAATCTTCAGATGTATATTGAGTTTTTAAAATTTTATCTATTATTTTTTTATGTATATAAATGTACTGTCTGCATGTAGATTGGTGCACCTGTGTCGTGCAATGCCTCAGAGGTCAGAGAGGGTGTCGGATTCCCCTGGAACTGGAGTTAAAGATGGTTTGTAGCTGCCATGTGGGTGCTGGGAATCAAACCCACTGATTGCAAGAGCAATCGGTGCTCTCAACCGCTGACCAATCTCTCCAGCCCTGCATATTGAGTTTTGAGGCTGGTCTGGACTATATGAAACCCTGACTCAAAGAGAGGGTGTTAGAGGAGGGGAGAAAAAGAAAAGAAAAAAGAATGTTTTGAAGGGCTGGGGACAGAGATCAGTGCTAGAGCACTTGCCTAGCAAGCCCAGGATCATAAGTTTGCTCTTTAATGTGAAATAGTGGCTCACACCTGTAACTCTCATCACGGGAGGCTGAAACTGGAAGATCATGGGTTCAAGGCTCGCCTGGACTAGTCTAGAACTTGCTATGATGGCCTTGAGCTTCTGATTTCTTCTCTCTCTCTCTCTCTCTCTCTCTCTCTCTCTCTCTCTCTCTCTCTCTCTCTCTCTCTCACCTTGGAAAAGTAGGGAGAGCCCATCTGTCCAAAAAGTGTTTGGCCCAAAACTAGGGAGAGTAAGAAAATAGAATCTAAAAAAAAAAAAAAAAAAAAATACAATCTCTGGGCTGGAGAAATGGCTCAGCGGTTAAAAGCGGCCACTGCTCTTGCAGAGGATCCGGGTTCAATTCCCAGTACGCACATGTACCCACATGGTGGCTAAGAACTGTCTTTAACTCCAGTTCCAGGGGAATCCGACGCCCTCTTCTGACCTCCGCAGCATTGCACGACATGGGTGCACAAACCTACATGCAGACAGTACATTCATACACATAAAAAATAAATAATAAAAAAATCTTAATTAAAAAAATATAAAAAGAAAATAGAATCTCAAATTTTCTCTGCCTTTCCTGGGAGATGGTTCCTTGTTCCTTGTTGCTGTTGCTGTTGTGACTTTGAGGCAGGGTCTCACTAGGCTAGCCTCAAGAGCTCAGTCATCCTGTCTCAGTCTCCCAGGTCTGGGATTTCAGATATGTGCCACCACACCTAACTTTATCATAACACATTTTCTTGGATCAAGGAACCATACCCATTTTGTCTTTTGTGATTAAGTAACAGCCATAGGTCCTTGAACCTGGTACCTCGTGGTTCCCATTAATTTGGGGAGCCCAGCTCAATGGCAGAACTTCTCACTGCTGCTTCTGGTCTTCTGGCAGCCACTAGAGTTCTCCAGGAACAGCAGGGCTTTCCTCTTGAATGTGGTTCCTGCAAGCTTGGGGATGGGAGTGCTCTCCGGACTAAGCACATATCAAGAGATCAGGAGGCAAGTGAACAAGTCTGTGATAAACTGGCCTCACTGCCTAATCTCCCTCAGCTATAAGGTACTTCCTTCTTCCACAATGTGCCAAAGAAGCGTCAGCATTTCAAGTTTCAGATTTCAGTCAAAGCTACCACAATGGGTCAGTCACCTCTGGCAGCAGACCATTATGAAGAAATTTTATGTGGCTTGAATTTCTGTTGCTTCTCTTCACATCTCACAGGCTTGGGGTCCACCTCTGTGCATCTCCCCAGGTTTCGGCAGCTGTCAAATGGCAACTTTGTACAACTGTCTGGATATGTGGCACACCTCCTCAGGGGCTGTACTTCTGGGCCTATTTGGACTTGAGTCTATAAGTGGTGGTGGCGGTAGAATCTGGGGACCACCAATTGAAGGAAGACTGTTACAGGTCCGTCCACAAAGGGGACCTAACTTCTCTGGACAGAAATGGAAAGCTTCTACCTTGACAGCATGCTTGGGTCAGCATAATTCGGTTCCAGTTCCCAGACTCACTGGCACCTGGTCATTCATTATATATATATATGATAATTTTCAGAGTCTCACTTCTTCCTAATAATTAATTTAATTTTTTGGTACATATGTGTGTTGTCTACTGTCTATGTGGTATATGTATATATGGTGTATACGCACATGAGTGTTTGGGTGTGGGTGTCCATACTCCCCAGACCTCATTGATCTAATTTTTAAAACAAAATTCAATTATATTTGTTATCTATTTATCTACTTATTTTAAAATATTTTATCTCTTATTTTATGCAATAAATATATTGCCTGCATGTATGTGAGTGGACCCATGTTGTGCAATGCCGCAGAGGCCAGAAGAAGGTGTCGGATCCTCTGGGACTGGAGTTAAAGATGGTTCTTAGTTGCCATGTGGATGCTGGGAATCAAACCCGGGTCCTCTGAAAGAGCAGTTAGTGTGCTCTTTTTTTTTTTTTTTGCAGTTAGTGCTCTTAACTGCTGACTCATCTCTCTGGCCCCAAGTTTCATATTTTTAAAGGCAAAATATAGCAAAAATAGACTGAACTCTATAACATCCTGCTTAATAAAAAGGAGGTTCATCTATAGACAAATTTCCCAGGCAATTCAATAAGAAAAGGTAAATATTCTGTCAAAAGTGAGTAACAGAAGTCATGGAAAAAAATACAAACAGACAATAAATATTAAAAGATGCTCTGGCTGGCAAGATGGCCCACTGGGTAAAAGCACTTGCAGCCAAGTCTGATGACCTGACTTGAGTTTGACCTTTGGGACCCACATGGTGGAAGGGGAGAACTGACTCCCTCAAGTTATTCTCTGACCTCTACACATGTCTATAAACACACACACACACACGCAGTACACTAAATGTAGTTAAAAAATCTTTTAAAAGATGGTTAATGGGCTGGAGAGATGGCTTAGTGGTTAGGAGCGCTGACTGCTCTTGCAGAGGACCTGGGTTCGATCCCCAACACCCACATGGCGGCTGAGAACTGTCTTTAACTCCAGTTCCAGGGGAATCCGACACCCTCTTCTGACCTCCAAGGCACTGCATGACACGGGTGCACAAACCTACATGCAGACAGTACATTCAAACACATACAAGAATAAATTAAAAAAAAAAAGATTTTAAAAGATGGTTAATGATAGTGGTAACATAAATTTATTTATTTTTATTTTTTATTAATTTTTATATGTGTATGAATGTACTGTCTGCATGTAGGTGTGTGCTGGGGATCGAACCTGGGTCCTCTGCAAGAGCAGTTGGTGCTCTTAACCACTAGGCCATATCTCCAGCCCAATTTTTTTCTTTTTTAAGTAATTTTTTTTCAGTGTCTAGACTATGCAGATGAGACGAAACACATACTTCATCTCAATGTACAATGGCCCAGTATTGTTTTATCCCATGCCTATAATTTAAGTAATGTTTTTAAAGATAGGATGTCCCTGTAGCCCCAGCCTGCCTGGAACTCGCCATGTATAACAGGCTGGCCTCAGTCTCATAGAGATCCACCTGCCTCTGCCTCCTGAGTGCTAAGATCAAAGGTATGTACCACCATGATGGGCTTTAAATAATTTTTACTAAAGTAAGAATTTTAAGCTGGAGGTGTAACTCAGTGGTAGAATGCTTGCATAAGCTTGTGTAGGCCCCAGAGTTCAATTCCCAACATGTAATGTGAAGGGAATTTTGTAATCCAAATTCTATTTATTCATTTATTTCTGTTACTTAAAACAGACTGTGAGACTGGAGAGATGGCTCAGCTGTTAAGATTGAGTACTTTGAGCTGGAGAGATGGCCTAGCAGTTAAGAGCGCAGACTGCTCTTACAGAGGACCGGGGTTCGATTCCCAGCACCCACATGGTGGATGAGAGCCATCTTTAACTCCAGTTCCAGGGGAATCCAACACCTTCTTCTGACCCCCGCAGCATTGCATGACACAGGTGCACAAACTTGCACGCAGACAGTACATTCATACACATAAAAAAAAAAAAAAAAAAAAATTGAGTACTTCTCTTGCAGAGGGCCCAAGTTTGGTTCCTAATTGAATCTGGAGGCTCATAATTAACCTCCAGCTCCAGGGGATTTAACATTATCTGCTCACTTCTGTGGGTACCCACATACATGTAAATAAAAATAAAAATCCTAAAAAAAGAAACAGGCCTGACATTCTCAGCCATTCCACAGTAAAAAGTTATAAATTAAAAAAAAAATCATAGCCGGGCGTGGTGGCGCACGCCTTTAATATTAGCACTTGGGAGGTAAAGGCAGGCGGATCTCTGTGAGTTCAAGGCCAGCCTGGTCTACAGAGTTCCAGGACAGCTGGGGCTACAGGGAGACCCTGTCTCAAAAAGACAAAAAAAAAAAATCATTTGTCTGGAAATGAAACCCAGTGGTAGAACACTTACCCAGCTTGTGAGTTTGACCCCCAGCACTGCCAAAAACCCTTAAACTTCTTTTTATATTTTGCTCTTTAAAGAAAACAATTTTTTTTTATTGGGTGTGGTGGCACTCACCTTTAATCCCAACATTCAGGAGGCAGAGGCAGGTGGATCTCCTTAAGATCAAGGTCAACATGGTCTAGTGAGTTCCAGGCCAGCTGGGCCTATAAGAGACCCTGTCTCAAAAAACCAAAACATTTTTAAATTTTATTTTTCTTCTATGTGTATGAATGCTTTTCCTGCATTGTAAGTG
>VZQC01014929.1:441754-509938 GCA_009823505.1 Rhizomys pruinosus | reverse complement strand
GATAGAGATAGAGAGAGAGAGAGAGATCCAGTCGGGTTAATTTTTCCTGGGGTACAAGCCTCTACTCACCCCAGATAGGTGACTGATGACAGACCAAAGTAACATCTCCATCTGTATTAGTCAGTTTTCTGTTGCTATGATAAAGCACCATGACCAAGGAACTTATAAAAGGAAGAGTTTATTTGAGCTTACGATTGGCGGTTCCAGGGAATTAGAGTCCATTGTGGCGGGAGGCGTGGCATCTGGATCTGGAGCAGCAAACCGAGGGTCACATCTCGCAGAGCACAGGAAGCAAAGAGAGAGACTGGAGACCACGAGGCTTGTTAAAACTCACTAAGCCTGGGGCTGGAGAGATGGCCTAGCGGTTAAGAGCACCGACTGCTCTTGCAGAAGACCTGGATTCGATCCCCAGCACCCACATGGCGGCTGAGAACCGTCTGTAACTCCAAATTCCAGGAGAACTCCAGTTCCAGGGGAATCTGACGCCCTCTTCTGATCTCTGTGGCATTGCACGACACGGGTGCACAAACCTCCATGCAGACGATACATTCATACACATAAATAAATAAATGAAAATTAAAAAAATTCTAAAAAAACCCACAAAACTCACTAAGCCTGCCCCCAGTGACACACTTCCCCCGGCATGGCCACACCTTCTAAGACCTCCAAAAACAGCGCCACCAACTGGAGACAAATGTCTGAATACCTAGAGCCTATGGGGGACACACATTCAAACCACCACACAATCCAAGTCCAGTCTGGTGAACCATTGAGTTTCTTAGGCTTCCTTACAGGAGCTGAGCCACTTCAGAGCCCACTCTAGCACGGGTGGACAGCAACACCAGAGCTGCATAGATGCCATCCTCAGTTAACCTTCTGCTTCTTGTATACCACAAGACCTCAAGACCACGGATCTAGTGACTCCCCTGCCCCCCGCAACCCTCCAGTGAGGGCATGTGAACAGGGTCCAGGGTCAGTCTTGTGAGGTAATCACATACTCTTGCCAGTAATCACACCTCTGATTTCCAGACACTAACAGCCATGTTCTGCCCAGAGGACAGCATTCTACAACAGGTCTGTTTTCCAGGCTACCCTGCCAAGACCCGAGATGTATGAATGGAGCCATTATCCTTAACAGTCTAGTCCCAGCTACCACGTGATTGTAGCCAAGGCCAGCACATAATTGTTGGGCCCAGGGCACAGTGAAATGGGAGACTGTAGTTCAAAAAATTATTTAGAAGCTGGGCATGGTGGTACACACCTTTAATCCCAGCACCTGAGAGGCAGAGGCAGGCAGATTTCTAGTGAGATAGAAACTAACCTAGTCTACATAGTGAAGTCTAGACCAGCTCGGGCTACAGGGAGACCCTGTGTTACCACCTCCACACACACAAAACAAACAAGAAGTCCAAAAAATAATTTAGAATTTTAACACAATAGCAGGTCATTGAATAAACTACAGACCTCTCTGAGTTCGGGGCCCTGTACACCAATACAAGTTGCATACCAGGAAGCCAGCTCTTTCTGTGACCTTATATGCTCTACCTTGGGCTGGGGATGTGGGTTGGTGGGTAGAGTGTTTGCATAGCGTGCACAAAACCCTGGATTCGATCCCCAGCAATACGTCAACCAACCGGGCATGATGGTGCTCACCTGAAATCACAGAACTTTGGGAGTCAGAGGCAGGAGATCAGGATCTCAAGTTCATCCTCAGGTACACGGCAAGTTTGAGGCCAGCTCGAGCTACAGGAGACCTTGTCTCAACAGCAGCAACAAAAGGTTTATCCAACACTATGTGGCGGCAAACACCTGAGCTGAGCCCTGTGAAGCATCCTCAGACTCAAAATTTCTTTATTTTTTTGTTACACTTATTTACTTTGGTTATGTGTGCATACATATCACCACACACATGTGGACACTGCTGTAGAAGTCAGTTCTCTGCTTCTAACATGTACTTCCCAGGAATTGAACTCATATTGTCAGGTTTGGGAACATCCACCTTTACAAGTTGAGCCATTTTACTTGCCCTCTTTATTTTTGCTTGTGTAGCCTTGAACTTGTGACCCTCCTGTCTCAGCCTCTTAAGTGCTGGGTTTGTTGAGAAATGCCTATGAGATTAGTAAGGCACACTTCTGGGTATGTCTTTAAGGGAGTTTCAGACCATGAACTAGTGGAGAAAGACCTGCCTTGAGTATGGGTAGTGTCACCTAACGAGGTAAGAGCCAGACCGAATAAACAGGAAAGAAGGAGGAAGTCTGCAAATGCAGCCTCTCCCTCTCCAGCTCCCATCATTTCTCCCTGTCTTCTCCTGATTGACCTCCTGGCCTCTATGAGGTGAGCAGTTTTGCTCCACCACCCACGTTCAACTGTGGTGTTTTTTTTGAAATATTTTTGTTAATTTTTATTTCTGTATGTGTATGAATGTACTGTCTGCATGTAGGTTTGTGCATCCGTGTCGTGCAATGCCGCGGAGGTCAGAAGAGGGCGTTGGATTCCCCTGGATCTGGAGTTCTCCTGGAATTGGATTTTCAGACGGTTCTCAACTGCCATGTGGGTGCTGGGGATCAAACCCGGGTCCTCTGTAAGAGCGGTTGGTGCTCTTAACCGCTAGGCCATCTCTCCAGCCCCCAACTGTGGTATTTTTGTCTTAACATCAGCCCAGGAAAAAGGAAACCAGCAACCTTGGACTGTAGCTTCCAAAATCATGAGCCCAAACAAGTCCTTGATCCTTTGCAGTTGCTGATATAGCTCCTTCATCACACGGATGAAAAGCTAGCTAAGTCACAGGCCCTTGAGTTGGCACACTCCTGACAACTGCCAGGCTCCTAGTCAATGAAAATTCCTCTTCACTAAATCTCAGATTAGAGGATGGGGATAGTTCACAGGATTTAAGTCAAGAACTAAATTGGAGGGGGGTGTGTGATGTGGTGGCACTGCCTTTAATCCCAGCATTCAAGAGGCAGAGGCAGGGAGATCTCTGTGAGTTCCAGGCCAGCCTGGTCTACAGAGTGAGACCCTGTCTCAAAACAAAACCAACTCCCCACCCCAAATCCAAGTTAAAGGCTGGAGAGATGGCAGAGTGGTTGAGAATGCTGCTTTTGCAGGGGAGCCAAGCACAGTTCCTAGCACCCGGGGGGGGGGGCTCACAAGCATCTGCAACTCCAGCTCCAGATCTGACACCACACACACAGTGAATAAATGTAAAAATATAAAAATAATTTTAAAAAAGAACTAAGCTAGGAGTTCTGTAGCAGACTTTTAATCCCAGCCCTCAGAAGATGGCAGGGGGAGGGTCGGGAGTTCAAGGCAGATTGAACTATAATGTTCAAGGCTGGTCTGGGCTACATGAGATCCTGTCTCAAAAAAAACGGAAGAGGGCTGAGGAGATGGCTCAGTTCCTAATGTGTTTGCCTCATAAGCAGGAGGACCCAAGCTTGATCCCCCGAACCCAAAGGGAAAGCTGGCATAATGGAACTGGATTGTAATCTCAGTGATGTCAGGAGCTGGAGCCAAGCAGATCCCTGGAGCTCGCTGGTCAGGAGCCTAGCCTACTTGATGATACTCTAGGCCAGTGAGAGACCCTGTCTCAGATAAAAGGTGGAAGATGCCTGCTCTTGTTTGCCCCTCTGCTGCTGTGATAAAAGACTGACTAGAACCACAAGGAGGAGGAAAGATTTCTTTCATCTTATGGAGTTACAGTCCATAGCTGGGGGAAGCCGACACAGGAACTCAAGGCAGGAGCCTGGAGGCAGGAACTGGAGCGGAGACCGTGGAGGATGCTGCTTACACGCTTGTGTCCCTGGCTTCTCTGTTCCCCTTCTTGTACAGCCCAGGCCTACCAGGCTAGGCATCTCCCACAGTATGCTGAACCCTCATATCAAGGAGCAATTGTGAAAATGTGTCTCTCCCACCCACCTAGCCTTTAATCCCTGCATTCTGGAGGCAGAGGCAGGTGAATTTCTATGATTTCAAAGACAGCCTGGTGCTCATAGTGAGTTCCAGACCAGCCAGTGTTACATAGTGAGACCCATCTCAAACAAAACAAAGCAGAAGTCAGGTGTGGTGGCCTATACCTTTAATACCAGCACTCAAGAGGCAGAGGCTAGGCAGATCTCTGTGAGTTCAAGGCCAGCCTGGTCTACATAGGGAGTTCCAGCCCAGCTAGGGCTACAGGGAGATCCTGTCTCAAAAGGATCCCACCCCCAAAAAAGCAGAACAGGATAAACAAAAAAGGAAAGACAACAAATCTAACCAGGACAGTGCCTGAGGACCCGAGGTTGTCTCTGACCTTCAGGTAGGTGCTTTGTACACTTGTTACTCCCACTGCACAGCACACACTGCACAGCACACAGAAAAAATAACCAAGCAAACAAAAGAACTGCCTACAATTCAGTGTGTGAAGGTATAAATTGAAGGCAGAGGAAAGCAGGGTTATGGTCTATTTTAATTGTGCTTTGTTCATTCAAAATTAGTCTCATTCTATAGCCCAGGCTGGCTTGGCACTGGTGGTAGCCCAGGCCGGCCTTCAACTCCTGGCAGTCCTCCTGTCTCAGCCTCCTGAGTGCTTGGATTACATGTGTTTACCCCCATGCCTGGTTTGGTAAGGACCTTTCTGCTTTCCCTTTTCCCTAGGGCAAATAGCATGGACGAGCCAAGAAGAAAGGGCTGTGGAGTCAGACAGACCTGGGTTTACACAGGTACATCCTGAGAGACTCAGGACCTCACTGCTGCCCACCTTCCCTGTCCTGCTCCCCCTGCAGCCCTGCCTGCTCCCCTCCTGAAATGGCAACTTCAGTTGCTTAGGCCCAAAACCCCAAGGTCACTGAGCGTGGTGGCCACATGGGAGGTGGAGCCAGGAGGATCAAGGTCATCATCAGCTGCTTCATGAGTTCCTGATCCATCTCTTCCTTGCTGGGGTTCCAGGCTGGTTTGTGCCCTGCTGGGGTCCAGGGCCTCATGCCTGCTAGGCAAGCACTCTACTGGTAGAGCTACATCGCCAGCTCGGGCCAGCTAGCTTAGCCTACTTGATGAAGTTCTAGGCCAATGAGAGACCCTGTCTTAAACAAAAGCTGCCTGAGGACTGACACCTGAGGTTGTCCTCTGACATTCACACACTCACTTGTATACATGTGTGTACCTGTGCTCACATATGCACACGCCTTTTGAGATATGGTTATGTGGCCCAGGCTGGCCACAGACTTTCCATTCCTCTGCCTCAGACTCCAAGGTGCTGGAATTACAGGTATGTGCCACCCTGCAGGGCTTCTTTCTTGTTTCTCCTTCCTTCCTTTGTCCTCATTTTTTTTTGGAGGGGGCACTGTTGTGGGTAGGGGCCTTGTGCATTCCAGGCAAGCATTTTACCACTGAGCTGTTTCCAGTTATTTTATTTTATTTTATTATGGTGTGTGTGTGTGTGTGTGTGTGTGTGTGTGTGTGTGTGTGTGTACAGATGCATGCCATGGTACTTGTGGAGGTCAGAAGACAACCGTGGAAGTTGGTTTTCTTCAAATCCAGGGTTTGAACTCAAGTTATCAGGTTTGACTGAAAATGTCTTTTCCCACTGAGCTAATCTCACTGACCCTATTTTTATTTTGTAGCTTCAAACTGGCAACAGAGTCAAGGATGACCTTGAACTCATGATCCTCCTGCTTTGAGACAGCTGGCCTGGAACATGCTATGTAGACCAGGCTGGCCTCGATCTCATAGAGATCTGCCTGCCTCTGCCTCTCTAGTGCTGGGATTAAAGGCATGTGCCACCATGCCCAACATCACTAAGTTTTTGAGTATTTTTCTTTCCGGTGATGCTCTAGTGCACCTAATGTGCTTGTTTCCTCCTGTTAATCTGCCTGCTATTGGTTTATTCCATAGCCCTTGAGAGGATACTTTTTTCCTTTTGTTGGATCAGGTGGTACTGAGCCCATCAAACAGACACTGGTTTTGGAAATGTCAGCCCTGCTAGGCTCTGTTCAAACCAGGCCGCAAGGTGGCAGTTGCTGAACCAGGCCCACCGGGAGTGCCTTTCCTCGTGATGGACGGCAGGGGGGGCGCGCAGACCGTTCGATGCGGGTGATCAACCTTGGCCGCAGCCGCCCTGGACTAGCAGCCCGGTCTTGCGCAGAGAAGTGGTGGTGCTGGGAAGGTCCTCCCACAGGAGCCTAGGAGATGGGATCATCCCGGCCAAACCCCTCTCCAAAGCTCCGGGAAATGAAGCTGGCGTGGGGGAGGAGAGGCGGGCGCCATGCCCCAAGAGCGGCAGGGAAGGCGGGAAGTAGGGGCCACAGAGCCACCCGCTCACCCTTCCTAAAGGAAGGGGCGCAGAAGCCTTGTTTCCTGCTTCCAGGAGGAAGTCGCTTCTGGAAGATCTGAGGGATTTAGGAGAGTTCGGAGGGCGCAGAGTCCTCAAGGGGCTTATTTGGTCAGTTTTCAAGTTTCTCAAGAGGAGGAGAAAAGATTTTTTACCTCTCCAAAGACAGAGAGGGCTGGTTACCAAATTGCTCTATCTCCCATGGGTGGGGTCAGAGGAGCCAGTCAGAGTGAGGCAGTGTGGGGAGTACCTGTGTGAATCCTGAAAGAGGGGGAGACCACTTGGGCACCCCCTCTTGGGACTTACCCACTACCTTGCTTTGTTTTTAAAGGCAAGGTCTCAGCCCGAGTAGTAGCGCACACCTTTAATCCCAGCACTCAGGAACCAGAGGCAGGAGGATCTCTGTGAGTTCAAGGCCCGCCTGGTCTACATAGTGAGTTCCAGGACAGCTGGGGCTACAGGGAGACCAAACAACAACAACAAAATAATAAAATAATAAAATAAAATAAAGACAAGGTTTCAGGTAGCCCAGCTGGGCTCAGATTGGCCATGTAGTAGAGGATGACCTTGAACTGACTGTCCTTTTCCACCTTCTGAGCACTGGGATTGCAAACATATACACACTCCATTTATACAAAGCTGGTGATCTAACCCAAGGCTTTGTAAGGCCAGGCAAGCACTCTATCAAAACAGCTGCACCTTCAGCTGTCCTTTCAGGGGCAAGTTCTATCGGGGGTGAGGGGTCCTAGCCTTTGCCAAACTGGTGGGCCCAGACCTAGCATGGCCTGAAGAGGTAGGGAGAAAGCTAAGGACACCCCACAGACTGGAGTCCTGAGACAGTGTGGTAAATTTTTTCCTATGCTCTCTGAGTTGAAGATATGGGGGGCTTCCTGCAGGAACAGGTTATTGAGAGTGTCAGGACAGATAGTAAAATGATTAGCTTACATGGGAGAGGTGTGGCGAGAGGGGGCAGAGGACAGAACCACAGGGAAGTCTATCTAGCTGGGGAGATGGCTTCAGTGAGGAATGAGATCCATAGCTCCTGGAAGTGGGTCACTGCCCTTCCCACCTCTGAGCTCTGAGAGATTTGGCTTAAGATTCTGAAACACGTTCTGGGGCCACAGGAAGCAGGAGGGTCACTTGTAGAGGACTCAGACCTGGACCTGTGACCAGCAAATCTGGTCCCTGCCTGCCCCAGAGCACCTGACACTGGAGAGTGCGGCCAGGTCCCGAGTGTGCACCCAGACAAGAGACCTCCACTCTAGCCATCACCCCTCTGCCTTTGGGTCTCTCTTCTACCCCAACAGGGTGCTCCATCCGCTTATACCTGGGAGATTGGGACTGGGTGTGGGAAGAGGGAGGGTCACCAGGCCTGGGGGCAGTGAATTAGGGAGAGAGAGAGAAGGTGGGAAGACCACCCTATTGCCCTCCGGGGCCTTTCCTCTCTTCTTCCTCTGCCTTTGCTTGTTTTCCTGACATGGGCCTTCTTTTCCTCTCCTTTCCTCTTCCTCTTTCCTTCTCCCTTTCTTCCCCTGTCCTCCCTCTTCCTGTTCTCATTCTCCAATCCTGATTGTTTTTAACCAACCCGGGTTTTAAGGGGTGTTTGCCCTCCACGTGCTTAGAGGAGAGCTGCAAGGTTGATGGTACAGGAGGGAGGGATGCGTCCTTGCTCTGCGGGCGCCCCTCGACGTCTCCCCTGGGTGTCCCCCTCCCTCCCAGGGCGGAGAGGCGGCAAGGCCCTCGCCTGCGGGCGGAATCAGGGCGGGGGGATTGAGGATGCGTCTTAATCTCTGATACACTTGCGAGTCAGCTTCCCGCCCGGGGCGGCTCCTGCGAGCAAACAGGCGAACGCGTGGCGCATCCCAAATGCAGCATTTGAGCCTGGGGCGGAAGCTGTGCGGCTCGCTGGTCAGTGCCCTTCCCGGGCCTAATCCTCGTCCCGGCCCGCAGGCGGAGACCCGGGGATTAGCGCTGGGCTGCTACTGACCGGCTCCCCGAGGCCCAGAGGTCCTCTGTCCCTGGGAAGGACGGCAGGGTTGCCAGGATAAAGGTGGCAGCGAGGGAGGAGGGACACCCTCGGACTTGCAAAGGGAGCCCATGCCCGACCACCCTGTGGCACGGGGTGCGGGAACCAATGGGTGCCCGGGCACGACAGCCTGTAGGCACGCTACGGAGCTGGGAGATGCCCAACACTCAGGTTCGAACCATCAAGGCCTCCAAGCTCCTGCAGTGAGTGACCCAGCTTTCTGTCCGGAGTCTGTCACTCAGCGGTTATGGTGGAAGGTGGAGGGGTTAGGGGTCAGGGTCCCGACAGACACAGCCTGTTCCACGAGTAGTTAATGGGAGAGGAAAGAGGGGGACTGCAGCATGGGCTCTGCAGGCACTAGGCCCTGCTCCACTCTGGCTGGTTTTGTCTAGGGCTTCTTCCCATCCCAGAGTAGCTATTGTAGGCCAGGAAACCTGAGCTGGTCCTCTAGGGCTCCACAGGCTCACAGCTTGGCCTCTGTAGGCAGTGGTAAATCTTGGTGTTGCTGGTCTTTTCTTGCCAGCATTTTGGGGTACAGGTAAAGGAGGCACAGCTCCCCCACTGTTGCCTTGGGAGTTCCCCTAGAGTTTTGGGGACCTCCATTGAGGCTGAACCAAAATTTGGACTTTGTTGCTGTAAAGAGTTTCAGGACTAGCCAGTTTATAAAACAGAGTCAGAAGATTTTATTAAAAGTATATCTTAGCCGGGCGTGGTGGTGCGCGCCTTTAATCCCAGCACTCTGGAGGTAGAGGTGGGTGGATCTCTGTGAGTTCAAGGCCAGCCTGGTCTACAGAGTGAGTTCCAGGATAACTGGTACTAAAAGAGAGACCCTGCCTCAAAAAAAAACCAAAAAAAAAAAAAAGGAAAACTATATATCTTATATATCTTAGAGTCAGGTGTAGTGGTGCACACCTTTAATCCCAGCACTTAGAAGGCAGAGGCAGGAGGATCTCTGTGAGTTCAAGTCCAGCCTGGTCATCTACATAGTGAATTCCAGGCCAGCTGGGACTAAAGGGAGACCCTGTCTCAAAAATACAATATATATATATATATATATATATATATATGTGTGTGTGTGTGTGTATATATATATATATACATATATATGCCTTACAATTATTTTTATATGTGGGGCTGGATAGATGGCTGGTCAGTTAAGAGCACTGGCTGCTCTTCCAGAGGATCAGAGTTTAGCATTCACATGATGGCTAACAATTATCTGTAACTCCAGTTCCAGGGGATCCAATATCCTCTTCCGACCTCTGAGGGCACTGCGTGACACAAATACACTTATATACATGCAAGCAATACATTCATACACATAAAATTTAAAAAGTAAAATATTTATATGTATGACTGTTTTCCCTGCATGTATGTAAATACAGTATGTGCATGCAATGCCTGAGGAAGCCAGAAGAGGGTGTCAGATTCCCTGAAATGAGTTATGCGCCTTAATCTCTGATACACTTGCGAGTCTGGACCTGGACTTGCTGAGAACTGGACCTGGGTCCTCTGTAAGAGCAACCAGTGCGGGCTGGAGAGATGGCCTAGTGGTTAAGAGTGCCGACCGCTCTTGCAGAGGACCAGGGTTCGATCCCCAGCACCCACATGGCGGCCAAGAACCGTCTGAAACTCCAATTCCAGGAGAACTCCAGTTCCAGGGGAATCCGACGCCCTCTTCTGACCTCCACGGCATTGCACGTCACGGGTGCACAAACTTGCATGCAGACAATACATTCATACACATACAGAAATAAATAAAATAAAAAAAAAAGAGCAACCAGTGCTCTTCACCACTCTAGCCCCTATTAAAAATATTTTATTGTAGGCTTAAGCACCAGGATTATGAGAAAAGGAAGTGCTCAGAGGAAAGCCAGGCATCATCAAGAGCACAGACATAGGTGTCTCAGAGTTTCCACTCACTATATTTGACAATAGTCATATATAGGATTTTGGTGGGGTTTGAAGTTACTGTCTTATCATTGGATGGGTCTGAGGGGGCACCTGACAGGATGGGGACCTGACAGGATTACAAATGATAGGTAAAAGCTTAGCTCAAAGGACAGGAAGTTAGGCTATGTCTAGGGAAAAGGAATGAAGCTCTGCCCAAGGTTATGTACACTCAGGCCTTAAGCCTGGGTCAATGTTACTTTAACATAAAATACCCATTTATGGGGGCTGGAGAGATGGCCTAGCGGTTAAGAGCGCCAACTGCTCTTGCAGAGGACCCAGGTTCGATCCCCAGCACCCACATGATGGCTGAGAACCGTCTTTAACTCCAGTTCCAGGGGAATACGACACCCTCTTCTGATCTCCGTGGCATTGCACGTCACGGGTGCACAAACCTACATGCAGACAGTACATTCATACACATAAAAAATAAATAAATTAAAAAATACCCATATATGAAAGGAATATTGACTATGTTGGCAGCCTTTGTGTCAGATGTTAATTGTACTGACATTCTTGTTTCTCAGCTAATGGGAGACTTTGATCAGACTACGAACGCTGAGCTCCTTTCCCTGTCATGTCCCTGTACGTTCCCTATCATTCTATCCTGCCTTACTCTGAATTCCAGAACTCATGGAAGAAAAGCTAGAGCTGGGAACAGAGGCTGTGCTAGGACAGAAACACAGAAGCTGTGATGTTGGAGTGAAACCAGCCTTGTGGCCAGGAGGACTCCACAGCCAGCTGACCTTCCTTCCTCGCTAGACGCCAGCGAGGTCCACTGGAGCACCAGGTTTAACAGGGTCCCTTCCATCACAGCTGTACAAGAGCAGAGTGAATACTTGAGAGGGAGTGTGTGCCTGCTTGCTTCCTTGCCTCACCCTAGCCCCTAGCAAAAGGGTTGCTCCTGAGAGACCCTTTCCCTGCCTCAGGGAGCTGTCATCACTGCCCACCACCACCTGTGGGTCTGCTTCAGAGCCCTCATATCACCTTAAAGAGACTCACTGTCCACTTGGTTGGGAGGGTCAGGGAACTGTGTCCCAGGTGGGACAGCACAAAGGAGGGGCCAGTCTCTGCCAAGAGCAGTACCTAATGGACATCCAGGCCCTAATAAATAACTCCCCTGGAGCCACACTCTGTTTCCAAGCCTGCCAGCTGCTGCTGGCTCTGTGGCCACACCTGCTTGCTTGTTCTTCACAGCTGCCTATGTTTGTTCTCTGTCTCTAAGTCGGGTTTCTGTCTTTAACCAGACATACAAGTCCCTGAGGGCAGGAACCAAGCCCTGCTTAGAATTCCTGCAATACCGGATCAGGGCGGGCTTCCACACCTACTGACCTAGCATCCTAACCCCCTCCTGAAGGCTTTAGCTGGTCAAGCCCTCCTAGTGTCTTATTTTGAACTAAACCAAAGATAACCCAGGGCCTGAGCTCCTCCTGCAGGGCAAATCCAGGGGTCTGCCTCCCAGAAGCTCTTCTCCCTGAGGGCTGCAGGAGTTCATTGTGTTCACTGGTCATCTCAGGCATGTTAGGGAGGTACAATTTCTGGCTCTGAGCTAGAGGCTGATGGAGGTTTCTCAGCTCTTCTCATGGCCACTGTTCCAGAAAATGAGGCAGTGTACAAGTGAGTAGGGTGGAGTGTGTAGGATATCTGTTGGTGTGTGCGTGTGCATGCGCCTGCGTGTGTGTGTGTGTGTGTGTGTGTGTGTGTGTGGTCTGCTGTGTTTGAATATGTGTGTCTGTGTGTTTCCTCAGCTGAGGGTACGTATGGATTCTGTAGAGTGGGTGTAGACTTATGAGGGTGTTGTCTGGGGATGCAGGCCTGGGGACTGCTTGTGCATGCGATATGTTCTGGGTTGTCTGCTGTGTTTTTGGAGGGCAAGGGGAAGTGGTGTCTGCGGAGTGCACATGCAGTGTCCATAGGGCTGGCTGGGATACAGGCCTGTCTCAATGGCTCTGTGTGTGTAGATGAGGAATGCTGGCTGGCTGCCTCAGGATGCTAAGTGCCTGCTGAGATTCTCCCACCACCCGCTCTGGCCCTTCCAAGCAAGCAGGCAGGGCCTGCAAAGCCTGGTGTTTCAAGTGAACAGTAGCTGAGACACTGCCGTGACCAGGGTTTGGATGCTGAGGCAGTGATAGCTGGTAGCTTCAGTGAGTGGCAAGGGCCATACTTGGGGGCTTCAAATCCTACTAAAACTAGAGACTCTAGTGTGGTGGCCCTGTTTATGACCTCAGCACTTAGGAGGCAAAGGCAGGAAGATTGTGAGTTTGAAGTCAGCCTGGGCTACACAGTGACACCCTGTTTTAAAAACAAACATAAATAGGGCTGGAGAAACAACTCAGTGACTTAGTGGTTAAAAGCAGTGGCTACTTTTGCAGAGGACCTGGGTTAGGGACCCAGCACCCACACTGTAGGCAACAACCCTCTGTAACTCCAGTTGTAGGGGGTACAATGCCCTCTTATCTTTTCTAGCCTCCATGTGGTACACTTACATACATGCAGGTGAAACACTCATAGACATAATTTTTTTTTGAGACAAGGTCTTTCTATAGCCCTAGCTGGCCTGGAAGTCACTTTGTAGACCAAGCTAGCCTTGAACTCATAAAGATCCACCTGCCTCTGCCTCCCGAGTGCTAGATTAAAGGTGTGCACCACCACGCCCAGGAGAGCACACGCCTTTAATCCTAGCACTCAGAAGGCAGAGGCAGGTGGATCTTTGTGAGTTCAAGGCCAGCCTGGTCTACATAGTGAGTTCCAGGACAGCCAGAGCTACAGGGAGACCCTGTCTCAAAAAGACCAAAAATAAATAAATAAATAAATAAATAAATAAATAAATAAATAAATAAAGGTGTGTGCCACCATGCCTGGCTTAAAGACAGTTCTTGACTGCCATGTGGATGCTGGGAATCAAACCCAGGTTCTCTGCAAGAGCAGTCAGTGCTCTTGACTACTGAGCCATCTGTCCAGCCCCAACATAAAAAAATTTTTTTTTTCTTTTCGAGGCAGGGTCTCTGTGGTGGTTTGAATGAGTGTCCCCCATAGGCTCTAGGTATTCAGACGTTTGTCTCCAGTTGGTGGCGCTGTTTTTGGAGGTCTTGGGGTGTGTGGCCGAGCTGGAGGAAGTGTCACTGGGGGCAGGCTTAGTGAGTTTTAACAAGCCTCGTGGTCTACAGTCGAGTGCTCTCTCTCTGCTTCCTGTGCTCTTTGTGAGATGTGACCCTCGGCATGCTGCTCCAGATCCAGGCACCATGCCTCCCACCACAATGGACTCTAATTCCCTGGAACCGTCAATCATAAGCTCAAATAAACTCTTCCTTTTATAAGTTCCTTGGTCATGGTGCTTTATCACAGCAACAGAAAAGTGACTAATACAGNGTAGACCATGAGGCTGGTTAAAACTCACTAAGCCTCCCCCATGACACACGTCCTCCGCTTCGGCCACACACCCAAGACCTCCAAAACAGCGCCACCAACTGGGACAACATCTGAATACCTAGAGCCTATGGGGGACACTCATTCAAACACCACACCTCCCTGGCCCCCGAGAAACGCCTGACCATATAAAAATGCAAAATGCATTTAGTCCAACCTTAAAAGTCCCCCACAGTCTTTACCAGTCACAATGCCATTCAAAAGTCAACAGTCCAATGTCTATTCTGAGACCCAGGGCAATCTATTAACTGTAAGCTCCCTGTAAAATCCAAAGCAAATTAGCATACTCCCAACATTAAGTGGAACCGAATACACATTCCCATTCTCAAAGGGAGGAATAGAGGCATAATGAGGAAACACTGGACCAAAAAAAGACAGAAAACCAGCAAGGCAAAAACCAAGTCCAGTAGCTCCACATGCAACGTCTGGGACTTGACATTCCAAAGGGCTTAGACAGCTCAGCTCTTCCACCTTTGCTTGCAACATGCATCTCTTTCTGAGGCTGGTACCACTCCCAGTATGCAGCTCTCCTTGGCAAATATCTCACAGGTCTGGCAGCTCGAAAGTCTTCTTGGGGTCACCGCTGCCAACCAGCTTCATATTCACAGCTTCACGAAATGACCTCCGCAGGGCCTTCTTTATTCAGGACGCCCCTGCTGCACTCTGCCTGACCTTGACAGTTCTCTGAAACTGTGGAGGAACTGATGACCCCTTCAACTCTTGCAAACTTCATGCCTCGAAAGCCAGCACCATGTGAAGGAAACTGCCAAGTTTTGGCTGCAAGTTCGGATGGAATCTCTCCTACTTTAACCACAATTGCAATTTTTCTCTGCCCTGGACTTTCTGGAGGGTTAAGCTGGGTGTGGTCGTGCACACCTGAGGTAGGATGCTTTTGTGTTCTTGTAAATCTCAGGCGCTTCCTTAAGAACTTTAATCTCCCTATCAAAAGGAAACTCTCCTCACAAGCCTTGGCCCACCTTTAATCTTCCTAGTGCGTTATCAGAATCCAAACTGTACATTCTGCATTTCTTTTCTGCCCCATTTGCTCTTCTTCACTGTAGAGCTCACAATATTCACCATTAAAAGCCACGCCACCATTTCTACATAGGCTGTCTTGAAATATCCTCCTGCCAAAGATATCAGTCCACTGCTTTTTCAACTTAGCATCATGCAATCATTTGGGCTGTGGGCAAAACTGCTGCCACTCTTATCAAAATATCCTGGTTTCTGCCTGAGTCTTTATTTTCCCCTGGGACTACATTCTTTGCAGCCATGCTTTCCTTCAGGCTTCTACTAAATGGCCCCTT
Organism: Rhizomys pruinosus; assembly: GCA_009823505.1. Lineage (NCBI taxonomy): Eukaryota > Metazoa > Chordata > Mammalia > Rodentia > Spalacidae > Rhizomys > Rhizomys pruinosus. Next base: position 494,925 of record VZQC01014929.1, on the reverse strand, counting down.
AAGCTCTGCTTACAGTAGTCAACAGCTTTTCTTAGCCCAAAGTTCCAAAGTCCTTCACATTTCTCCAAACACCCACATGGTCCAGGTTTTTCATGGCAACAGCCCCACTCCTGGTACCCAAAGTAGAGATTTACAAGCAAACAAAAGAATCAGTACCTTCAGGGCAAGACCACACCCAGCTAATCCTCCAGCAAGTCCAGGGCAGAGAAAAATTGCAATTGTGGTTAAAGTAGGAGAGATTCCATTCCGAACTTGCAGCCAAACTTGGCAGTTTCATTCACATGGTGCTGGCTTTAGAGGCATGGAGTTTGCAAGAGTGAAGGGGTCATCAGTTCCTCCACAGTTTCAGAGAACTGTCAAGGTCAGGCAGAGTGCAGCAGGGGCGTCCCTGAATAAAGAAGGCCCTGAGAGGTCATTTCGTGAAGCTGTGAATGTGAAGCCTGGTTGGCAGCGGAGACCCCAAGAAGACTTTCGAGATGCCAGACCTGTGAGATATTTGCCAAGGAGAGCTGCATACAGGGAGTGGTACCAGCCTAAGAAAGAGATGCATGTTGCAAGCAAAGGTGGAAGAGCTGAGCTGTCTAAGCCCTTTGGAAGTCAAGTCCCAGAAGTTGCATGTGGAGCTACTGGACTTGGTGTTTGCCCTGCAGGTTTTCGGTCTTGTTTTGGTCCAGTGTTTCCTCACTATGCCTCTATTCCTCCCTTTTGGAATGGGAATGTGTATTCGGTTCCACTTAATGTTGGGAGTATGTAATTTGCCTTTTGATTTTACAGGAGCTTACAGTTAATAGATTGGCCTGAGTCTCTGAAGAGACCTTGGACTGTGGACTTTTGAATGGTATTGAGACTGGTAAAGACTGTGGGGACTTTTAAGGTTGGACTAAATGCATTTTGCATTTTATATGGTCAGGAGTCTTTGGGGGCCAGGGAGTGGAATGTGGTGGTTTGAATGAGTGTCCCCCATAGGCTCTAGGTATTCAGATGTTTGTCTCCAGTTGGTGGCGCTGTTTTTGGAGGTCTTGGGGTGTGTGGCCGAGCTGGAGGAAGTGTGTCACTGGGGGCAGGCTTAGTGAGTTTTAACAAGCCTCGTGGTCTACAGTCGCTCTCTCTCTCTCTGCTTCCTGTGCTCTTTGTGAGATGTGACCCTCGGCATGCTGCTCCAGATCCAGCCGCCATGCCTCCCGCCACAATGGACTCTAATTCCCTGGAACCGTTAATTGTAAGCTCAAATAAACTCTTCCTTATAGAAGTTCCTTGGTCATGATGCTTTATCACAGCAACAGAAAAGTGACTAATACAGTCTCCCTGTAGCCCCAGCTGTCCTGGAACTCACTCTATAGACCAGGCTGGCCTTGAACTCACAAAAATCCACCTGCCTCTGCCTCCCAAGTGCTAGGATTAAAGGCGTGTGCCACCACGACTGGCCAGAAGTTTTTAACTAAAACAAATAACCAAACAAAACAACAACAAAAAACAGCTGGGTGTGGTGGTGCATGCCTTTAATCCCAGAACTCTGGAGGTAGAGGCAGGTGGATCTCTGTAAATTCAAGGCCAGCCTGTTATACATAGGGAGTTCCAGGCCAGCCTGTGGCTACAGGGAGACCCTGTCTCAAAAAGACCAAAGGAAAAGAAAAAAGAAAAACTGAGCTGGACATGGTGGGAGATGCCTATGAATTCAGTTCTCAGTAGGTAGAAGCAGAAGGGCCATCTTCAGCTACATAGTGAGGCCATCCTGGGCTACAGGAGACTCCTTCTGAAACAACAGATAACAAGATCCTGCAAACCACATACCCTGCAGATCCAGGCAGGATGAGGGATCAGATATGGAAATCTGGGTATCAGTCCAGACAGCACACTGAGGCCCAGGAGAGGAACTTTCTGAGAAAGCTGAGCTCAGGTGTAGGTGAGGAAGGAAAAGATGAGGAAGAGAAGCGAGCCTTCAGGGCCAGCCTTGTCCATAGGACACCCTTCTAGGCGAAGACATCTCCATACAAAAGAGCACAGAACACTGGAGAGGGAATAGGACCTGGGCCCAGCCTCGTCACTCTCTGAGAAGGTGCATGACCTGCTCAACTGTGCATAATAACCTTGGATGTTGGCCTGGGAATTTGTCATCTTCTGGTTCCCCTGGGGTTGGCAGACAGTGGAGGGCTGAGCAGAAGTGGGCATCCCCTTCATACTTGGGAGGAGAGGGAAAGCCTGTCTGGAGGGACCGGAAGTGGTTACAAGGAGTGGGGGCGGTTGTCTGAGCATGCTGCCTCCCGAGTCCCAGGCAGAGGGCACAGCAACCTGGAGCCTTTCTGAGCCTTGGCATGTCAGAATGGCCACTCACGGGCTACAGGATTATGACAATAGAGAGGCAATGTATATTATGACAATAGAGTGTAATGTATAGCTGTGGCTACTGGCTGACCTTGGCTTTGCCATCTCATAAGGGGTGGGGGGTAGGAAACATCTCTCTGTGGAAGAACTGGAGGGAGGAAGGGAAGGAGGGAAGTTCTCTCATTATGTACCCAGACTGGTCTCAAACTTCTTAGAGTGCTAGATTGCAGCTAAAGCCCTGAATTAACCCAATAAAATTGAGAGCTGAGTGGGTTGGAGCACGCCTGTGATCCCAGCACCCAGGAGATGGAGGCAGGAAGAACAGGATCTTAAGGTTATCCTCAACTACATAGAATTCTAGGCCAGCCTGGGCTACATTCCAGTAACCTGAAACTATTTCTTTGGCTCCTGGGGCTTGGAGGACACAGAGAGAATGGAAAAGGAGGGAGCCGACAACCTCGCAGGGGAGGGGGTGGTGATGGGAAAGATTTTTCATCCTCGGTGAAACAAAAAAAAAATTGTTTCTCTTATTTCCTCCTCTGAGATTAATGATAAACTGTCTGTCCCCTAAAAGAAAATGATAACGACTCTAATTTTACTTGGAGGCTTAGAAATGCCATTTTCACGCAAAACAGGGAGCCAGTAATCAGGGCTGAGCCGGGCATCGCTTTGATAGAAAATGGTTTCCTCCCTCCATTGCGTCCCTCCTTCCCCGTGCAAACCAAGATGCCCGACAGCTAAGGACAATGCTCAATAAAGTGAAATCATATTTTAGTCAAAATAGGCCGAGACTGCTCCCAGCCAACTGTAAATTAGCATTTTGAGGGCAAATATGCAGACAATTTGAGATAATGAAGGCTGATTATTCAATCCAATGAATGTTAACTAGGAAGCGGGGCCTCCGCCGCCTTATCTCCCTTCCTTCGATTTATTTTTTTAATCGTTTCACATTTGAACTCTTTATTTGTTTCTGTTTGCTGCCACACACACACACACACACACATACACACACGCACACACGCACTTCCCCTCCTCCATTTCTGCCCAGGTTGTGGCAGAGCAGCGTCATTCAGGGAATTGTCAGTCTGTCTGTACTGGCCTTAAGTGGGGTCAACAAGTCCTGTGAATGAATCCCCTGCAGATTCCAAGGCCTTTAGGGAGTTGGAGAGAGTTGGAGGTCTATTGATATTAATAATTATGGGCTGTTGTCAGGTCTTGGAGTGGGTTGTATGTAGGACCTAAAAACATGACTCATGTTTATAAAGGAAGATACCAGGTATGTGCAAGGCTTGTGTGTGTGTGTGTGTGTGTGTGTAATCCAAAACAATGGTAGACATACAGGTCTATCTACCTTCCTCATGGACTCGAGGAACATCTTCTGTTTCAAGAGGTCTTCCTTAAAATAGTCTTAATGCTTTGTGGGACCCGGTGCAAATGAAATTTCAGAGGAACTTGTTAAAAAGTGACTGAGATCAAGTTGCCTGTGAAAGAAATACAATGACAGGGCAGGGACCTGCTGGGGGCATGCATCCACACATCTGGGTGTGGTTCCCACTGCCAAGAAGGCATCAAAGTGGGTGTCAGAGCAGGTGTGGTGCACACCTGTGTTCTCAGTGCTCTGGAGGCTGAGGTGGGAAGATCTTGAACTCAAGATCCTTATGTGCTACAGTTAATTTGAGGCCACCCTGGGCTATGTGAGGCCGTCTCAACAACGAACAAAGCCAGTGGAAGAGTTGGGTTTGGTAGTACAGAGCTGTAATTCCCTAACTCAGGAGGCAGAGGAAGGGCCAGCCTGATCTACAAAGCAAAAACTTGTTTAAAATAAACAGGGCATGGGAGATGGCTCAGTGGGCAGGAGAATGAAAACCTGAGTTTGCATTCCCAGCACCAGGGAACAGCTGTGTTGGGGGAGGGGGTGGAGACAGGGGGATTGCTGGGGTTCACTGGCTACCAGCCTATCTGAAAAACAGCAAGCTCCAGGTTTACTGAGAGGCCCTGACTCAAGGGAAAAAGGTAAAGAGCCAAAGAGGAGGCCACCTGAGTCCCCCTCTGGCCTCAGCACACAGGCATACATCATACACCCTCAGCAACACACACACACACACACACACACACACACACACACACACACACAGCTAGCAAAGCAGGATGTGCAGAAGGATTCCTGTGGAGCCAGTCTTCCCCCTCTCCCCACGTTCCTCCTGCTGGACCTGCTCCTGAGTCCTCCTGGTGCCTCTGCAGCATGCTGGGCCCGCTGAGGTCTTCCTGGAGTTCCCTTTCCTTCCCCCATTGTTCCACATGCAGCCCACGGCTCTGTGTGACACAGTGATGTCACCTGTCCCAGCCTCAGTTACCCTGTTTGTAAATAGGACTGTGGTGGGTAGGACCTGTCTGTCCTGATCGTGGGAAGATCGACTGAATGATACAGAGAAAGGAGCCGCACCTGGGCATGCTGGAAAGGTGACTGACTCAGTGGTTAGGAACATTGGATGCTTTTGCAGAAGACCCAGGTTCAGTTCTCAGCTACCGCATGGCAGTCATAACCAGTTCCGGGGGATCTGACCTCCTCTTCTGTCCACTGCAGGCATTGCACATATGTGGCGCACTGACATACATGCTGGCAACATTCATACACATAAAAATAAACAAACATTAGGGGTGGAGACATAGCTTAGAGGTTAACGGCAATGGCTGCTCTTACAAAGGACCCAGGTTTGGTTCCTAGCACCCACATGGCAGCTAACAACTGTCTGTAACTCCAGTTCTAGGGTATCCAACCCCCTCTTCTGGCCTCCATGGGGGGAGGGGAGTGCACACATGTGGTGCACCCATGTACACGCAGGCAAAAAACTCACACATATAAAATAAAAAATAAAATAAATTAAAGAAATCCCATCTGGGACGGCCTCAGTAAAATGCCTACTGTTCTAGGAAGCCTCTTACAGTATAGCCCACGGGCCAGCTGCCCTCTCTGCTGGGATTCTGTGTTTGGAGAGAGCAGCATGTCCTCTTCCATTGTTTTTCTACAAGGAAAGGGTGTGCTCGGTGGGAGACCCTGTCTTGAAAAGACCAAAAAAAAAAAAAAAGGAAACACACATAAGGGAGCCAGGCATGGTGGTGCACGCCTTTAATCCTAGCACTCAGGAGCCAGACGCAGGCGGATCTTTGTGAGTTCAAGACCAGCCTGGTCTACAGAGCAAGTTCCAGGATAGCTGGGGCTACAGGGAAACCCTGTCTCGAAAATACCAAAAAGAAAAAAAAAGCCATCCTGGGCTATATAGAGGGTCCTAGGCTAGCAAAGACTACGTATAAGATAAACACAGAAATTTTTTTATAAATCTCTGTGAGTTCAAGGCCAGCCTGGTCTACATAGTGAGTTCCAGGACAGTTGAAGCTACAGGGAGACCTGTCTCAAAAAGACCAAAAAGAAAAATTGGGGGGTGGAGATTTTCCTGTCAGTAGGGTGCTTGCCTTGCATGCATGAAGCTCTGTGTTCAGCCCCAATACTACATACACTGGACATGATGACACATGACTGTAATCCCAGCACTCAGGAGGTAGAAGCAGGAGGATCCAGAATTTCAAGATCATCTTTGGCCTTGTGAACTCAAGGCCAGCCCTCTCTCAACAACAAATAAATATAAGGCTAGGTAGACGGCCCAGTGGATAAAGTGAATGTGCCACAAGCATGAAGACCAGAGTTCAGATCCCAGCAACCACATAGAAGGAGCCAGGTGGGCGTGGCTTCCTGTCTGCAAGCCCAGTGCCAGGAACACAGAAGACAGGATTCCCCATCCGTGGGGCAAGTTGATTCTGAAGCTCTGGGAGGCCTTGTCTCAGTAGAATAAAGTGGATAGGGACAGCAGGAGATACTCAGCACCAGTCTCTGGCCTTGTCCTTGTCTCAGTAGAATAAAGTGGATAGGGACAGCAGGAAATACTCAGCATCAGTCTCAGGCATTGTCTCATAGAATAAAGTGGATAAGGACAGCAGGAGATACTCAGCACCAGTCTCAGGCCTTGTCTCATAGAATAAAGTGGATAGGGACAGCAGGAGATACTCAGCAACAGTCTCTGGCCTTGTCCTTGTCTCAGTAGAATAAAGTGGATAGGGACAGCAGGAGATACTCAGCACCAGTCTCTGGCCTTGTCTCATAGAATAAAGTGGATAAGGACAGCAGGAGATACTCAGCATCAGTCTCAGGCCTTGTCTCATAGAATAAAGTGGATAGGGACTGCAGGAGATACTCAGCATCAGTCTCAGGCCTTGTCCTTGTCTCATAGAATAAAGTGGATAGAGACTGCAGGAGATACTCAGCACCAGTCTCAGGCCTTGTCCTTGTCTCATAGAATAAAGTGGATAGGGATAGCAGGAGATACTCAGCATCAGTCTCAGGCCTTGTCCTTGTCTCATAGAATAAAGTGGATAGGGACAGCAGGAGATACTCAGCACCAGTCTCTGGCCTTGTCCTTGTCTCAGTAGAATAAAGTGGATAGGGACAGCAGGAGATACTCAGCACCAGTCTCAGGCCTTGTCTCATAGAATAAAGTGGATAGGGACAGCAGGAGATACTCAGCACCAGTCTCTGGCCTTGTCCTTGTCTCAGTAGAATAAAGTGGATAGGGACAGCAGGAGATACTCAGCACCAGTCTCTGGCCTTGTCCTTGTCTCAGTAGAATAAAGTGGATAGGGACAGCAGGAGATACTCAGCACCAGTCTCTGGCCTTGTCCTTGTCTCAGTAGAATAAAGTGGATAGGGACAGCAGGAGATACTCAGCACCAGTCTCTGGCCTTGTCCTTGTCTCAGTAGAATAAAGTGGATAGGGACAGCAGGAGATACTCAGCACCAGTCTCTGGCCTTGTCCTTGTCTCAGTAGAATAAAGTGGATAGGGACAGCAGGAGATACTCAGCACCAGTCTCTGGCCTTGTCCTTGTCTCAGTAGAATAAAGTGGATAGGGACAGCAGGAGATACTCAGCACCAGTCTCTGGCCTTGTCCTTGTCTCAGTAGAATAAAGTGGATAGGGACAGCAGGAGATACTCAGCACCAGTCTCAGGCCTTGTCTCATAGAATAAAGTGGATAGGGACAGCAGGAGATACTCAGCACCAGTCTCTGGCCTTGTCCTTGTCTCAGTAGAATAAAGTGGATAGGGACAGCAGGAGATACTCAGCACCAGTCTCTGGCCTTGTCCTTGTCTCAGTAGAATAAAGTGGATAGGGACAGCAGGAGATACTCAGCACCAGTCTCAGGCCTTGTCTCATAGAATAAAGTGGATAGGGACAGCAGGAGATACTCAGCATCAGTCTCAGGCCTTGTCTCATAGAATAAAGTGGATAGGGACTGCAGGAGATACTCAGCATTAGTCTCTGGCCTTGTCTCAGTAGAATAAAGTGGATAGGGACAGCAGGAGATACTCAGCATCAGTCTCAGGCCTCCACACCCATGTATATCCATTTGCTCTCAAGTTCTTATGCAAACAGATCTACACACCACATATACAGACAGGTGCAAAACAAATAAATACTAGTTTGAAAAGACAGAAAGGGAAAGAGAGAGAAACAAACAAACAAACAAACAAACATGCAAAAAGAAACAAAGAGGGCCGGCAGGATGGCTCCGTGGTTAAAGGTGCTTGCTGTCAACCCTGCTAACCTGAGTTCTATCTCTGGGACCTACATGTTGGAAGAAGAGAAGTGACTCCCCAGGGCTGTCTTCTGGCCTTGGTGAGTGCACATGAAAGATAGAAAGGAGGAGAGAAGGCCGGGGGGTGGTGGCACACGCCTTTAATCCCAGCACTTGGGAGGCAGAGGCAGGCAGATCTCTGTGAGTTCAAGGCCAGCCTGATCTACATAGAGAATTCCTGGACAGCTGGGGCTACAGGGAGACCTTGTCTCAAAAAGGGAAGGAAGAAGAAAGAAAGAAAGAAGAAAGAAAGAAAGAAAGAAAGAAAGAAAGAAAGAAAGAAAGAAAGAAAGAAGTGAAAAGGAACAGAAGGGGAGGGAGGGAGAGAGGGAGAGAAAGAGAGAGAGAGAGAGAGAGAGAGAGAGAGAGAGAGAGAGAGAGAGAATAAAAGAAAAAGAAATAAAGTCCAAATTTTTGGAAGGACTAGAATAAGGGATGTCAGCCTGGACATCCAAGTGTGACTTCCAGAGAATTCTATAACCTTAGGCTATCCCTTGAACTATAGGTCACAAACTGTAGCAATTGCAACTGAAACTGTGAGTCTTCTCTTGGTGTAACAAATAGCTGAGATCCTCAATGTGAAAGAGGAAAGGCAGTGTTAGTTGGCCCTGGCTGTCCTGGAACTCACTCCATAGACCAGGCTGGCCTTGAACTCACAAAAATCCACCTGCCTCTGCCTCCCAAGTGCTAGGATTAAAGGCGCGCGCCACCACGCCCGGCACATGTGTTTTCATGTGTGTGTGTGTGTGTGTGTGTGTGTGTGTGTGTGTTAGGATACGGATTTATGGATATGTGTACATGTGCATGCAGGTTCTTGTTCATATGTGTGCATGTGGAGGCCTGAGGTTGATGTCCAATGTCTTTTCTCCTCCTTTTATTTTTAGATGGCGTCTTACTAAAGCCAGAGTCCACCATTTGGGCTAGGTTGGCTGGCCCTTGAGCTCCAGGGACCTACGTGTTTCCATCTTGCAGTGCTGGGCGAGGGCATAGATGCATGCCACCATGCCCAGCTTTTGTGTGAGCACTGGAAATGGATCAGGTGCGCATGCTCAGCAGGAGGCCCCTCCCCACTGAACCATCTCCCAGCCCCAGGTCATCATGTGCGAGCGGCCTTGATGCTCTCTGCTTCCAGCTCTCCCAACACTCAGCGACGGGCTCCCGGATCCAACCCTGCCCTGGTGGGCTACCTGACGGGAGTGGCATTCCTGAGAGTCCTCGCCTCCTGACAGCTTCCTGCTTCCCAGACACAATCTCTGAGGCCTGCCTGGCCAGGCTGCCCTGGCCCTGCCAGCAGACACATCTGGGCTTCTCAGGGGTCCCTCCCCAGCTGGAGACTGGGTGTGGGGAGGAGCCAGAGTGAGTGGCAGCTTTTGCAGACACCTCACTCTTCTCTTCTCGACATGTTTACTCACAGGCTGTCTGGGAAGTGAGAATCCTCCCTAATAGATGTTTCACCCAATTAAATAATTAACTCAGAGTGTTGCTAAGCATCCTGGGCTGAGGCTCCCCGTCCCCAAGTCGTCCTCCTGCCAGGCTGAGGCTGCTGCCAGCCAGGGCCCAGGCCAGAAGGAGTGACTGCTGGGAGGACCTGGGAGGGTGCCCAGCTCTGGGAGTGCACTGGGAAAGGAAAGAGGGTGGAGTGTTTAAACAATGGTGCTAAGGGGGGCTGAGCCTCACAGGAAGGGGAGCAGAACCTTCTAGAACTTTTCTATTGGTCCTCTAAGTTTTACTCTTCCTCCTATTCTTCCCATTCCCCACTACAGGGAAAGGAAGAGGAGTCTTCTTTCTTGTGTAGTGATCCAGAAGGGAGCCAAGGCACTCTCCTCAGCAAACAGGCGAGGAACCCATGAGGGGGCTGTGAAGAGAGGCTAGATGCATTTGGTTCATTCGTTCTGTGGAATACCACTTAGTCTTTAAAAAGAATGAGGTTGGGCTAGAGAGATGGCCTAGCGGTTAGGAGCGCCGACGCTCTTGCAGAGGACCTGGGTTCGATCCCCCAGCACCCACATGGCGGCCGAGAGCCGTCTGAAACTCCAATTCCAGGAGAACTCCAGTTCCAGGGGAATCCGACACCCTCCTCTGACCTCCGCAGCATTGCACGTCACAGGTGCACAAACTTGCATGCAGACAGTACATTCATACACATACAGAAATAAATAAAATTAATTAAAAAAAATTAAAAAAAAATAAAAAAAATAAAAAGAATGAGGTTGCTGGGCATGGCGGCGCATGCCTACAATCCAAGCGCTCAGAGGTGGAGGCAGGAGAAGCAGGGGTTCAAGTTCATCTTTTGTCATACAGAGAGCGTGAGGTTAGCCTGAGCTACAGGAGACGCTGCTTCAAAACCAAAACAAATAAGCAAACAGAAAGAATGATATCATTTATATGTGTACAGGAAAAGACCACTAAGAGATTGTACAGTGGAGGAAAGAGAAAAGCTGGGCAGGAGAGATGGCTCGTTGGGTAAAGGTGCCTGTGGCCAAGACTGATGACCTGAGTTCAATCCCTGGGACCTGCATGATAAAAGAAAAGAAGCGACTCCCAAAAGTTCACCTCTGATCTTTACATATACTGTAGCCCCACCACCACCACACATAACACACAGTCAAGGACACATTATCTATACAGTTATCAAACATAAGAAACAACATACGGATGTGTATATGTTTGTCGGAAGAAGGCCTGGAACTAGGTACCCGAAACCAGTCCTGGGACATCTGCTGTGGCTACTAGTGCTTAGGAATGGAGTTGGGGGTGTGAGAGGATGGGGAGGGTGTTGAGAGAAGGCACTGGCCTGAAATGACGGGTTCTGAGGAGCACACACAAACCTGTGCTTCCCTTTCACTGCCCTAACTAAAGCAGAGCCAGATGTGGCGGTACACACCTGCGGCCTATGAGCCCTGTGCAGGAGGCTGAAGCAGAAAGCTTGTTCTGTTTGCTTCAAGGACAGGCTAGGCTACATAGTGAGATCCTGTGTCAAAACCAAAACCAAACCACAATGAAACAAAACACAAGGTCTGGGAAGATGGCTCATTGCACAAAGGCACTTGCTACCAAGCCCGAATCCTCAGAAACTATGTGGTAGAGGAAGAGAAGCAACTACAAGTTGTCATCTGACCTCTACACACATACCATGGCTGGTGTGTACCCACCTACCCCCGAAAATAAATAAATGTAATTTAAATGTTTTATTTATTTTTATTTTTGTGTGTATGAATGTTTTGCCTGTATGTATGAATTGCACTGTGTGTATGTGCCTGGTGTTGGTGGAGGCCAGAGATGGCTCTCCAACTTCATGGAAAGGGGCTTTAGAGGGGCTGGAGAGATGGTCTAGCGGTTAAGAGCACCGACTGCTCTTGCAGAGGACCCGGGTTCGATCCCCAGCACCCACATGGCGGCTGAGAACCATCTTTAACTCCAGTTCCAAGGGAATCCGACACCCTCTTCTGACCTCCATGGCACTGCACGACACCGGTGCACAAACCTACATGCAGACAGCACATTCATACACATAAAAAAAAATTAAAAAAAAAGAAGAATGCTTTAGAATGCTTACTGCTTTTCCAGAGGACCTGAGTTCGGGTCCCAGCCCCTACATCAGGTGGCTCAGAACTGCCTGTAACCATGAAAAGAATATTAATCTTTTTTTTTTTTTGGTCTTTTTGAGACAAGATCCCCCTAGAATATTAATCTTTTTAAAAATTTTTTTATTAATTTTATTTATTTCTGTATGTGTATGAATGTACTGTCTGCATGCAAGTTTGTGCACCCGTGTCGTGCAATGCCGCGGAGGTCAGAAGAGGGTGTCGGATTCCCCTGGAACTGGAGTTCTCCTGGAATTGGAGTTTCAGACGGTTCTCGGCCACCATGTGGGTGCTGGGGATCGAACCCGGGTCCTCTGCAAGAGCGACGGCGCTCCTAACCTCTAGGCCATCTCTCCAGCCCAAGAATATTAATCTTTTTAAAAGAAGTGAAAATCGTCGGGTGTGGTGACACATGCCTTTAGTCCCAGCTACAGTCGAGACCCTGTATCAAAAAGACCAAAAAGTGCTGGAGAGATGGCTCAGCGGTTAAGAGCGTTGACTGTTCTTTCAGAGGACCCGGGTTTGATTCCCAGCACCCCCATGGCAGCTAAGAACCATCTTTAAGCTGGGAGTGGTGGCGCACGCCTCTAATCCTAGCACTCGGGAGGCAGAGGCAGGCAGATCTCTGTGAATTCAAGGCCAGCCTGGTCTACAGAGTGTGTTCCAGGCCAGCTGGAGCTGTAGGGAGACCCTGTCTTTAAAAAAAAAAAAAAAAAAAAAAAAGTGTCAATTTCAAATCTCCAAATGAGCAGGTAGCTGTTCTTCAGAATTTGACCACTGGGTGGCAGTCTTGTTGCACTTGCACCAAGGCAGGTATAGCAGAGATGATGATGATGGTGATAATGTCATGGTGATGTTGGTGGTAGTAGTGGTGGTGGTGATGGTGGTGGTGATGATAATGATGATGATGATGATGATGATGATGATGATGATGATGATGATAGTAATGGTAATGGTGGTGATAGTTATTTGAGACGGTATGGCTGTGTAGCCCGGGTTGGCTTGGAATTCTCAATCTTCTTTCCTCGATCCCCTCCCAGGCTACAGGTGTGCCTCATGATGCCCAGGGAAGTTTATCTTTTAAACCATGCAGAAATTGAACCTTTGCCTGAGTTCAACCCTTCAAATCCCATGGGCTCCTGAATTCAGAAGCATTATATTTACCCAAACAGAAAAAAGAAAGAACAAGTAAAAAGAGCCCAAAGTACTCCCAAGAGGGTCTAGATCTCTCCTACTGGTATAGTGGGATGGAATGGATGCAGATGCGAGCCAGGTTCAAAATTCAAAGCGGCATCGGCTGTGTGGCCTTGGGGATGTTTCTTTTTTTTAATTTTTAAATTTTTTTATGTGTATGAATGTACTGTCTGCATGCAGGTTTGTGCACCCGTGTCGTGTGTGCAATGCCAATGGAGATCAGAAGAGGGTTCAGATTCCCCTGGAACTGGAGTCAAAGATGGTTCTCAGCCTCCATGTGGGTGCTGGGGATTGAACCCAGGTCCTCTGCAAGAGCAGTCAGTGCTCTTAACCACTAGGCCATCTCTCCAGCCCCGGGGAAGTTTCTTAACTTCTCTGTGTCTGATTCCTCATTTGTAAATGGACATAGTTAATAATGGCACCTACCCTCAAGGAGGTGTGAAAAAACCAGGTTAATACAGAGGTCAGCTTGGCAGACAGCAGGCACTCAGCTGTTCAGTACTCTGCTCTGTGCTGAGAAGTATGGTACAGGTCCATTAACCACAGAGTGAATGAAGCTGGATCCCATACCCACATTCCCTGAGGCAGGCAGCTGTTTGGAGTCAGGAGTGGGCAGGTCAAGGGTGGCAATGTGATGGGCGTGATAGGCCATGCTTGGTGGGGTGTTCTCCTGACCCTGCCCTGTAGTGGGACCATGTCCCCAACCTGTCCTAGCTCCAGACAGGTCATTCTCCACCCTCTCCTCTCTGCTGTGTCCCAACCTCCATTCACTCTCTCACACTGCCACCACCGTCGTCCTTCCACTGGCCTCCATCCTCTCTCAGGTCTGCACCTGCTCCTGAAAGTCCTTGGCTAATCAGAGTCCCAGGTCACACACTAAGAGTTCCACGTCTGTGCCCCAGGCCTCTGAGGGCAAGATTGTATCTTCCCCACACCTTACCTGAAAACAAGCTCCCAGACATTAACAGTACATCTTCAAAAGCACCTCGGGGCTTCTTTTATCCTTGCTTCAGTGGGCACAAACACAAGAGTGGGAAGCAGATGCTAAGACATAGGGCACTGTTTAAACCCTGTATCAAAAATAAATTACCAGGGCTGGAGAGGGCACTTGCTGCTTTTGCAGAAGACCCGAGTTCAGATCCCAACACCCATATACCCATGTCAGGTGGCTCACAACCTGTAATTCCAGCTTCAGGGAATCTGATGCTTCTTCTGGTCTCAGAGGGCATCCGCAAATATCACACACACGCACACACACACACACACACACACAGAAGAAAAAGAAATCTTTTTTAGTTTATTATTTTTATTTTATGTCTAGAGTGTACTGCCTACATGTGTAAGTGCACCCGTGTCATGCAATGCCCAAGGAGGTCAGAAGAGGGCATAGGATCTCCTGGAAGTTACAGATGCTTGTTAGCCTCCGTGTGTGTGTGTGTGTGTGTGTGTGTGTGTGTGTGTGCTGGGAATCGATCCCAGGTCTTATGCAAGAACAGGCAGTGCTTGTAACTGCTGAGCCATTTCTCCAGCCCCAAAAGAGAAATCTTAAAATGTTTTGATTTATTATTATAATAATAATAATTATTATTTTTGTCCTTTTTTTGTCTTTTTCAGACAGAGTCTCCCTGTAGACCCAGCTGTCTTGGAACTCACTATGTAGACCAGTCTGGCCTTGAACTCACAGAGATCCACCTGCCTCTGCCTCTCGAGTACTGGGATTAAAGGCATGTGTCACTACACCTGGTTCAATTTTACTATTTTTTTTTTAATTTTGTATGTGTATGAATGTACTGTCTGCATGTAGATTTGTGCACCCGTGTTGTGCAATGCCACGGAGGTCAGAAGAGGGCGTTGGATTCCCCTGGAACTGGAGTTCTCCTGGAATTGGAGTTACAGACGGTTCTCAGCCACCATGTGGGTGCTGGGGATCGAACCCAGGTCCTCTGCAAGAGCAGACGGTGCTCTTAATCGCTAGGCCATCTCTCCAGCCCCAATTTTACTATTTTTTTTTTTTTTTGGTCTTTTCAAGACAGGGTCTCCCTGTAGTCCCAGCTGTACTAGAACTCACTCTGTAGACCAGGCTGGCCTTGAACTCACAAAGATCCACCTGCCTCTGCCTCCCAAGTGCTAGGATTAAAGGCGTGCACCACCACGCCCGGCTAATTTTACTATTTTTTTTTAAATATTAGTTTTTCAGCTGGATATGATGGTGCATGCCTTTAATCCCAGCACTCAGGAGGGAGAGGCAGGAGAATTTCTGTGAGTTCAAGGCTACTCTGGTATATGTAATGAGTTCTAGTATAGCAAGTGCTAGACTAAAAACCAAATACATAAAATAACCCATCAAATGAAAACCCCACAGCCTGGGGTTGGAGAGATGGCTCAGTGGTTAAGAGCACCGTCTGTTCTTGCAGAGGACTGGGGTTCGATTCCCAGCACCCATATGGGGACTAAAAACTGCCTTTAGGCAGGGCATGGTGGTGCACGCCTTTAATCCTAGCATTTAGGAGGCAGAGGCAGGCCAATCTCTGTGAGTTCAAGGCCAGCCTGGTCTACAGAGTGAGTTTCAGGCCAGCTGGGGCTGCAGAGAAACCCTGTCTTAAAAAAATAAATAAAATAAAATATTTCTGAAAAAAATAAAACCCACAGCCTTACAAGAAAAGCTGTTTGCATTTTGCAGCAGAGATTTGGTAGCTAAGAGGGGGCCTTAGCAGTTTTTCCAAGCAGCCTGGAGCCTGCACACATGTGTGCAAGCCATAGCACCTGCTACCCACTGAGATGGGCTATGTGGCCTCCAGACCTTATCAAACCCAAACTCACATGACTCAGACTGACCTTCCAAGGGCATTTGTCCTGTGACGTCAGAGCTGAGCATCCATCCCCAACCCTTCCCTCCTCCCCAGTTCCCAAAGAAACAAAACCACCTGTGGTGCCTGGTTTGCCATTCCAGGGCTCCCATGTACTGGGCCCCACCTGTCCAGCACCTGCCATGTGCATCCTACCTCAGGTCTTCTGCAAGAGCAACAAGTGCCCCTAACTGCTGAGCCATCTCTCTGGCCCCTGTTTTCTTTTTTCTCTGTTTTAAATTAGTTTATGTTGCAGTCGTTTCAAATTTCTTTGGTCTTCCCTCTTTGTAGCGAAGAGAACTTAAGGGATGTGGAGGTGGGCAGGGAAGGAGATGGGTGGATATAGTGGTGGGTGGACATGGAGGTGAGTGGATATGGAGAGGAGGGTGGGCATGGTAGTGGGTAGTGATGGCGGTGGGTGAGCCTGGAGATGGATGGGCCTGGATATGGGTGGACTTGGAGGTTGGTGGGCATGGTGATGGGTGGATGTGGAGGTGGGTGAATGAATTCTAGAATTCGGGGATAAGAAGCATTTCTCCTCATCTCAAAAATCAAAAAGATCAGGCACATTCCTGGAGTCATGCCTGGGATACCAGCACCTGTGAGGTGGAGGCAGGAGAATGGCATTCTCAGCCATCCTTGGCTACACAACGAGATCCAGGCCAGTATGAGCTACATAAGATTCCGCCTCAAAAACCACAACAGGGACTGGAGAGACAGCACAATGTGCAAAGTGCTTTCTGAGCAAGCATGAGGACCCAGTACCCATATGAGAGCTGGATGTGGTGCTCCATACTTGTAACCACAGCTCTGGGAACACAGGCAGATTTGGGGTCCTGATGGTAGGTAAATCTAAGGAGCTTCAGGCTTAGTAAGGAAACTATGTCTCAAACAAACAAATACAATAAACAGAACAAAGAAAAACAGGTTGCTAGCAATGGAGGAAGACATCAGACAATAATTAGCCTGTGGGTTTCCTCCGTGTGTGAGCCATACCTGCACACACACACAGGCACATACACACAAAGTGCTGGGCATATAGCTCAGTGCTAGAGTGCCTCAGGTATACGGGAAGCTCTGGGTTCAGTACCCAGCATGCATAGACAGGAGGTGGTGATCCACACCTGTGACTCTAGCACTTGAATAATAAAGGGAGAAGATGTTGGAGGCTGGAAAGTCAGTTCAAGGTCATCCTCAGCCACACGGTAAAGTTTAAGAACAGCCTGGGTAACACAAGACTGTTTGCAGTGGAGAGACAAAGAGGAAAGGAAGGAGTGGGGATCTAAAAGAATTCCTGGTGAGAATAGGAGCCGAAGCAGGAAGGCAAGCGCCACCTTGCTTTATCAGCTGGAGACACATGTAGTGAGAAACTCTATTGGTTTTGTTTTGTTGTTGTTGTTCTTTTTGAGACGGGGTCTCCCTTTAGTCCCAGCTGGCCTGGAACTCACTCTGTAGACCAGGCTGGCCTTGAACTCACAGAGATCTGCCTACCTCTGCCTCCCGAGTGCTGGGATTAAAGGTGTGTTGTGAAAGTGCTGTGAACACGGACTTGAGTGTGACAAAACTTAGAAGGTGGGGAGTGAATTTATAATCACAAACCACTGACAATGGTGCACTCCTTTAATCCCAGCACTCAAGGAGCAGAGGCAGGGGGATCTGCGTGAGACGGACGCCAGCCTGGTCTACACAGCAAGTTCCAGGCCAGTTGGGGCAACAGGGAAACTCTATCTCAATAATGATGATGATAATAATAATAACAATAATAATAATAATAGTTGTTGTTTTAGGCCATCATTTGCTATGCAACAGGGCAAATAACACACATTCCCCAGCTAGACATGGTAGCTCACACTTGTAATAATGCAAACACTCATTCTGCTGAGGTAGGAGGATCACTGTGAGTTTATGGTCAGACTGAGCTACCTAATGAGTTCAAGACCAGCCTGGGATATACAGCAAAAACCTGTTTCAGAACAAAACAAAACTGTATAACGTAATATGTATAGTGTGAGCTCCCTTCTTTTGAAGAATTATTATATATGCATAGAAAAATATCTGTTATCAGGGCTGAGGAAATGGCCCACTGGGTAAAGACCTGGGTTTTGATCTACGGCACCCTTGTAAAAGCCAGGTACCGTGCAGTAGCACACACCTGTAGTTCCAGTGCTCCTATGCTGGGGTAGGAGGTGCAGTAGCACATGCCTGTAGTTCCAGTGCTCCTATGGTGGGGTGGGAGATGAAGACAGGAGAGCCCTGGGAAGGTAGAGGGAAGCTAATCTGGCACACACAACAGTGAGTAACAAAGAGGCTGCCTCAAGGGTTGCAGAAATGGCTCCGCAGTTAAGAGGACACAGGTTCCTAGCAGCCATATGCCAGCTAACACCTGTCTGTACTTCCAGTTCTAGGCGATCTCACACCTTCTTCCTCAGGCCACATTAAAGAGGGAAGGAGAGAGAGAGAGAGAGAGAGAGAGAGAGAGAGAGAGAGAGAGAGAGAGAGAGAGAGAGACTCAAATGAGGTAGAAGGTGAGGACTGACACTCAATCTTGTCTCTGATCTCTCTCTCTTCTCTCTCTCTCTCTCTCTCACAGACACACAGACACACAGACACACACACACACACACACACACACATTCACGCACACACACAAAGCTGAAAAGAAATCTAGAGGGGGGGCTGGAGAGATGGCTCAGCGGTTGAGTGCCGACTGCTCTTGCAGAGTTCCATTCCAGCGCCCAACCTGGTTTCCATTCCCAGCACCCACATGGCAGCTAAGAACCGTCTTTAACTCCAGTTCCAGGGAAATCTGATGCCTTCTTCTGACCTCCCAAGGCATTGCATGACACAGGTGCACTCACATACATGCAGGCAATACACTCATACATATAAAATAATAAATAAAATATTAAAAATAAATCAGTATAGGTGAATGAAAGGGTTTCTCTCCTTCCTCCCTTTCTTTTTTAACTTTTTTTTTTTTTTTTGGTCTTTTTGAGACAGGATCTCCCTTTAGTCTTAGCTGTCCTGGAACTTGCTAGGTAGACCAGGCTGGCCTTGAACTCACAAAGATCTGCCTGCCTCTGCCTCCCAAGTGCTAGGATTAAAGGCATGTGCCACCACGCACAGTTCCTCCCTTTCTTTTTTAACATTTTTTTTTTTTTTTTGGTCTTTTTGAGACAGGATCTCCCTTTAGTCTTAGCTGTCCTGGAACTTGCTAGGTAGACCAGGCTGGCCTTGAACTCACAAAGATCTGCCTGCCTCTGCCTCCCAAGTGCTAGGATTAAAGGTTTGTGGGACAAAACACCTACCTGGACCCTTTTTTTTTTTTTTTTTTTTTTTTTTAAAAACTATTTACTTATTTATTTATGACAGGGTCTCCCTGTAGTTCCCATCAAAAGCTTGGGATCTCGCTATGTAGACACCAGGCTGGCCCTGAACCCAAAAAAAACCACCCTCCCCTTCCCCCCCAATGCCAGGATTAAAGCTGTGCACCAACACACCTGGCCTTAATTTTTAAATTTTTAATTATTTTATTTATATTTTTCTAATCAAAATCTAGGACCACATGTTCCCAGTACCCTTCCACCATACTTCCACCACCCCCAGAGCTCATGCATTCTGCCAAACATGCTTTTCATCTCTTTCTCAGTCTTTCTCAATATTCTCCATGTGGAAGTTGACTGTTTTGAGCAGAAGTTCACTGTTTCAGTCAGATCTTTGATGCAGTCCTTTCTGTTGTTGTTGTTGTTGTTTCCAATATGCATCACACTCCCAACCTCACTATGCCACTTTATTATTCATGACAGGGTCTTTCACTGATTGGCTAGCCTGAGAGCTCCAGGTACCCTATTGTCTCTACCCCCCAGGATTAGGATTAAAAGTGCCAGCTGCAGGTGGGACCCTGAGCCTGGTTTCTGGTGGGCACTGAACTCAGGTGGCCATCCTTTTATGGCTCTGAGGCCATCTCTCCAGCTGTGTGTTGAAGGCTCCCATCAGGTCCCATCCGCTCTCTGCACCACATGTGGGCCCACTCGATGGTGGCCACTGAATGGACTTCTGACTTGGATGGCTCATATCACAGCAGCACACTCTGCTTGTTCAGCTCAGGCCCTCAGCTCTTGTCCCAGCCTTCCCACCATCCTCCCAGTTCAGTTTTTCTCGTTGCAGCATAGGTAACACACCTCCCTCAGGGCTTACACATTGCTTTCCACTCAGGAGTGTTTTGTAAATATTTATTTAGTGATTTCAATCAACCACTAAGTCCAGTGGACTCTTCTGATGGCACCAAAGCCTGATGCCTTCCCACCACTGTCCTCACGCCCATTATTTGTGTTTCTCCATTAGACCTGACTTAGGCAGCAGGGTCCGAGTTCAAATCCTGGGCAGGGGGATAAGATGCAATGGGATGGAGCTGGGGGCACAATTCGATTGTTAAAGTGCTTGCCTAGCACGCAAAAGGCCCTGGGTTCATTCCCTAGTACCGTATAAACCAGTTGTGGTGATACATGCCAATAATCCTAGCACTTGGGGGTTAGAAATTCCAGATCATGAGTTGGAGGACAGCCTGGGTTACATGAGATTCTGCCTGAAAAACAGAAGTTCAGGGCTAGCAGCTAACAGGCACTAGGCACACAGCTTTATGAGTGAGTTCCAACCCTGAAACTCAAGTAGAAAGCCAGGTGTAGAGGCATGCATCTGTAACCCCAGCATTCCAGAGGCAGTGAGATGGGAGTGAGATAAGAAAACCACCCAGGAAGCTGTCTGGCCAAGTCCGCTGAGGGAGCTGTCTCGCCAAGTATGCTGCCCAGCAAGGCAGAGACAAGGAAGACACTGCCTCAACAAGGTGGAAGGCAAGAACGGGCTCCCAAAGATATTCTCTGACCACTACACATGTGCTGTGGCTTGGGTATGCATATATATATATATATATATATATATACTATATAATTTTTAAGCCAGGCATGGTGGTAAATACCTTTGATTCCAGCACTGAAGAGGAAGAGGTAGGTGGATCTCTGAGATTGAGACCAACCTGGTCTACATAGCATGTTCTAGGTCAGCTGGGGCTACAAGGAGACCCTGTCTCAAAATATTTTTTAAAGGTGCTAGAGTTGCAGTGAAGGCTGGAGAAATGGCTCTTTGGGTTTTCTCGCTGTCTGCAGACCTCAATGGACACAGCCTTGCTGCCTGAGGCAAAAGGGTTTTATTCCCAAGGCTGGAGAGATAGCTTCATGGTTAAGACAACTGACTGCTCTTGCAGAGGACTCAGGTTTGATTCCCACCCCTGCATGGACAGCTAACAACCATCTGTAGCTCCAGTTCCAGGGATTACTATCCTGTTCTGACCTCCCACAGGCTTTGCTTGACATGGTGTACTGGTTTGCATATGCAGGCAATAAAAAAAAGTCACGCAAAAAGTAAAAAAAAATATGTTATTAAAAACCAACCAACCAACCACACAACAAAACCAAAACAACAACCAAACACCCACCACAACACCAACCACCAACCAACAAACCAACCACCAAACCACCACCAACCAAACAAAACAAACCAGTTTTTTTACCAAAGGGATGGAAACCCTGGCAACTCAGGAGTGGACAGCCTGCAAATTGTAATTCTGTGCTTGAGCAGCAGAGGGCCAGTCCAGCTTAGAAAGAGGGCTAAGGAGCTGAGCAGAATCAGGGACTTTAGAGGTAGACTTTGGTGATGCTTTTATTTGTCTTTTCGAGACAGGGTCTCCCTGTAGCCCCAGCTGTCCTGGAACTCACTCTGTAGACCAGACTGGCCTTGAACTCACAAAGATCCGCCTGCCTCTGCCTCCCAAGTGCTAGGATTAAAGGCGTGCGCCACCACGCCCGGCCTTGGCGATACATTTTTATAATTCCAGGGATTTGGGAGGTGGAGACAGAAGGATCAGGTATTCAAAGTCATCCTTAGCCACACAGTGAGTTTGAGACAGCCTGGGCTACATGAAACTTTGTCCCAAGAAATTGAAAAAAAAAAAAAAAGTGGATGAAAGCTACATAGTGGTGCACAACTGTAATTCCAACAGTTGGCAGGCTGAGACAGGAGGACCTCAAGTTCAAGGCAGCCTGGCCCATACAGTGTAACTCTGTCTTTTAAAAAAGAAGTCAGCCTGGTCTACAGAGTGAGTTCCAGGACAGCTGGGACTGCAGGGAGACCCTGTCTTGAAAAGACAAAAAAACAAAACAAAACAAAAAAAAGAAGTCAAGGGTTGGGGCTGGAAAGATGGTTCAGTGATTTGATGGGGTTCAGTTCCCAGCACCCACTTGGAGACTAATAACCATCCATAACTTCAGTTCTAAGAGATTTGATGCCCTCTTCTGTCCTTAGTATTGCATGCACATGGTGCATGCAGGCAAAATACTCATACACATAAAACAAAAACAAATAAATCTTGCTAGGTGTGGTGAACACCTTTAATCTCAGCACATGGGAGGTAGGCAGATCTCTATGAGTTCAAGGTCAGCCTGGTCTAAATAGTTTCAGGCCAGTTGGAGCTACATAAGTGAGACCCTGTCTCAAAAAAAAAAAAAAAAAAAAAACACAGTTCAAGGTCATTCTTTACTATTCACTATTTCCAGTAGTGAATTGGAAGCCAGCCTGGGATACAGGAGACTGACTCAAAAAACAAGCAAGAAAGATACCAAGACCAAGCCATGAAGGTCAGATTATATAAACAATGTAAGTGGGCCTCATTCTTCTAGATACCTATTACCAGTTTCAGTTGCTTGTTATTCCATTTTGGATCTTCCTGAAGATACTCTTGGCAAGGTTTTGCTCAGGTTTATTGGGCTAAGCTCAGCTTTTGTTTATGTGGATGTGGATGTGTCCTCAATTCACCTTATACGTTGAGGCTGGTTTTGCTGAATGTATAATTCTAGCATGAGCAGTTATTTTCCTTCTCCCTTCGAGGATGTTATCTGTTTACCCTGCTAGGGAGAAACTTGTCAGTTCAATAGCTGTTTCTTTGGAGGTGATATGGCTTTGCTTTCTAATTGCTTTAAAAACTTTTTGTTGAGCTGGGTGTGGTGGTGCGCTCCTTTAATCCCAGCACTTGGGAGGCAGAGGCAGGCAGATTCTGTGAGTTCGAAGACCACCTCTGGTCTACATAGTGAGTTCCAGGACAGACTGGGGCGAAAGGGAGACCCTGTCTCAAAAAGACAAAAAAAACAAAAACAAACCACGNGAATCTCTGTGGTTCAAGGCCAGCCTGGTATAGTTATTTAATCTTTTATATATTATAAGTGATAATTCACCAGGGAGCAGCTGGGCTCAGGGGCGCTTGTTGGAAAGAAATAAGACCGCTAATATAATAAATTAAGATAGGAAAGATTATTTTGGGTAAAAAACAACAAAAGCTCAACTGGAATAAACTAGGTATAGTGGGATGGGAACAATGGCAAATTATATATCTCCAGAATAATGTTTTGATTATAGTAAATTCATTTATTTTTGGCAGATAGCTCATTTTTATCATTAATTGTAAATATTCAACTGTTAGTGTTTTAAAATTTAGTCTCTTTGACTTTACCAGTTTGTATGTTATGTATGTTAGAATGAAGATGCTTGCTCATTTTGAAAAACTAAAGTAAGAAATGTTCTTGCCTGCCTGCTGACTTATTTTGCTCAGGCAAGGAAGCACAGCGGAGAGAAGCCGTATGTCTGTGATAGATGTGGGCAGAGGTTTGCCCAAGCCAGCACACTGACCTATCATGTGCGTAGGCATACTGGAGAGAAGCCCTACGTGTGTGACACCTGCGGGAAAGCATTTGCTGTTTCTAGTTCACTAATTACACATTCTCGAAAACATACGGGTAAGAGTTGACACAGAGAGACTACTGAGATTAAACTTGCAGTTAAAAGACAGGCAGGAATTAGGCCTTTACAGAAGGTAGATTATAGACTCCTTAGTTAGATGTATGTCCATAGTTAGATTTGTACTTTTGATGCTCTGTCTGTGATTTTCACACAAATATTAGATAAAAAGTCTCATATTTTCTAGAATAATACAAGGTAGGTGAAGCTTTTTTATCATGTAGCTTTTACACATTAGAGTAACATAATTCTGAAAATTCATAAATTGAAGTAAGGCAAGTTTTTATGACTTGAGAAGACCACTTTAGCTTTTTGAAAATTTATTTCCTTTGGATAAGTTTATGAAATGAAGTTAAGATGTGGGAAGTGGATTTATGTAAGAAACTGACTATATCTTCTTACATAGTCAGAGGTTTGCAATTTAAACAAGTCAAATGGAGAAGATCAGTTTTGAAACAAAATGTATTGTCACCGAGTCCTCTTCTTTTAATAAGATGGAATTCGTTTAAATATATTTATCTTCCTTGGAAAATGTTTTAATTCCTCCTTGAGTAAATAAATAAAGTAGATAGCAAGACTTGAAATTCAGATTTAATTTAACATGTTCCTAATCACTTAAAAATCAAGTTCCTATCAATTCATCTCTGTTTGGATACAAAATTTTGCAGAAAAAGGTAAAAGTATGTGAAAAGTATCAGGCTAAATAAACAGTGTAAATAATTATTAGTTCTAAATTTTTTACATTAAAAGGATCTCTTTGGGTCAGTAGAATTTAAATTTAAATACAGTGGTGAAGGCTTTTGATTAGGTACTATTTTAAGTAGCTTCACATTTAGAATCATATTTGATTTTACATTATTATCGCCTCTTGTGTATTACTAGTACAAGATTTCGCTATCTTTTATTTTCCATCTAGGTGAAAAGCCATACATATGTGGTATTTGTGGGAAAAGTTTTATTTCCTCAGGAGAGCTCAACAAACACTTTCGATCCCATACAGGTCTGTGTTGAGGGAGAACGTATTACATTTTGTTCTCTCTTAATTTCCTTTTATATAAACCTTGGCTTTGAAACCATTGTGGACTATATGGCATCTAGTCATAATCTTACCAATATAAATCCATAATTTTAAATGTTTATGAATACAAGCCTTTTTATTTGCGCTTTTTCTCTTTTTCTTTCTGTTTTTTTTAGGTTGTTTAGAATGTGATTTAAATTTGAAGAATTATATAGATTTTTCAAGAAATATGCCAGATAATTTTAAACCTTTGCATTGTTACATAGATATATCAGATATTGAATAAATAATACCATGATAACATTAGCCTTGTGAAATGGTGTTTTGTATGCAAGTTTTAGGAATGAATTTTAATATTACTGCTTTTTGTAAGAAGTGTGTACGTTATATAAAAAGAATATTGAATAGTAAAATTAAAGGCGAAATAACTACTTTTAGCCTGGTGGCCCTGGAGCTCCCTGTGTAGAACAGACTGGACTCAACTCCTAAGGAACACCTGCCTTTAGCCTCCTGAGTACTCGGGATTAGGTAGAGTTACCACCACCAGCTCAATTTATGCTTTTTTTTTCTTGGTGTTGTGCGACAATAAAATAATAATTTATGAGACTTATTCACCCCATATCATTAACAAACGCCCTTACATTCTACCTAGCCCCCTCTTCACAGATAGTTCGCCTTTATTTTGTCTCACCACGAAAGACTCTTTTGTTTGCTGGCCTGGAAGTTTGCTTGTGTAGGACAGGCTGGCCTGGAACTCTTATAGGGATCCCACACTGTGGAACCAATTTGGCCAAGGCAGTTCAGCGCCCAAATTCCCACAATTAGGCCCAAGGCTCCACCAATCCAGCTGTTGTTGGGTTCTTAGTATTGTGCTTGTCTAAGTTGATCAAACTCACGCTCTGTGTCAGTCTTTTATTGGCTGTAGTTTTACCGGAATTTTCACTCCAGTTCCTTCATTTGTTATTTATTTAGCCCTTACATTCTGAACTTTTAATAGCCCCCTCTTCTGTCAGATTATTCCCTTGTTTTTCTTTCTTCACCACATTATTGCTTTCTGGCTGGCCTGTTAGAAGTTGCTTTTGTGTTTTTAGACCAGGTTGGATTTCTGGGACTCATTTAAGGTGATGGAATACAACTGCTTTAGTGCCTCTTCTTTTTCTTTTTGTCTATTTTTATTTTTTTGGTCTTTTTTTGAAGACAGGGTCTCACCCTTTAAGTCCCAGACCTGAACCCTGGAGCTCATATGTAGATTTCCAGGCTGCGCACTTGATTACTCACAGAGATCTGCTGCTCTGCTCCCAAGTGCTAGGAATTTAAAGGCATGTGCCACCATACCAGTCCTTTAGCCTTTCAATACTGGGTTTGTCATGAACTACAACACCCAGCTAAAAAATTCTGCTTTTAAAATGTGCTGTTCATTTCTTTTTCAAAAATTCTTCATGTATTCATACTTAGAAAAGGTGAATACTGAGGGACTTGGTCAGCCACTGCCAGTTTCCTGTGTCTCTTATCCTTTGCCTTTGGGGGTAAAGCACTAAATGGTTCTTAAGATTTTTCCCCTAGTGCTAGGAAATCAAACCCAGAGCCTACATATACTAGGCAAGAGCTTCCATACCAGGGCCCTGCTTCCCAGCCATGGAAGGCAGTTTAGGCTACCCAAGATTGTATATATATTTTCCTCTAGCTCTGTCCCTTAGCCAAGGTCTGGCATATAAATAACATCTAATGTATATATATTAGGAAAAAAAAAGATGATTTTTTTTTCTTTTTTAGTTTGGCAAGTTTCAAATAATGAGGAGGGAACTAATTTTCTCGTGAATTGGGACTGAGTATATTTGTGTGGGGTAGTAGCTAAGATCAGTTATATGGTGAATAGGGGTAGGAATTTTCTCCATCTTCTCAACACTTGAACTGAGCCAGGTAAACTTTGTTACTACAAAAGGGTAGTTTACACACAGATGTGGTTAGACATTATATAATGTTTGCTTTATAGTCATAATAAACATTGATAGTTTTTTGTGTTTCGTAGTATATGGGAAATTACTTAATACACTTTTAAAATAACTGAGCCATTTTCTTTAAAGGGTCTATCTTTATTCGGGAAGAGACAAAGGGATTTCCAGGTTTCTTTAATCATAGCTGGTCATCTTTAGGGTGTATGAGAAATCTCTCATTTCTTCTGTACACACAGACATAAAAAACTTAAAGAAGCCTCAAAACACAGAAGGTTTCATCTCTCGTTGGGTAAGGGTATGCTATGTTTAGTTTGGGTTTTAAATGGCAGGGTTGTGTGCGTGCCCTCATATTGGTAGTAATGTTTCGAGATGTAAATTTCAACAGTTAGGAGCTATTAGAGAGATGGGCTCAACAATAGTTAGGAGCACTGGTGGGCTGCTTGGTTGGTAGTTAGTGGATGTTGTCGCATTATTGTTGGTTGTGGTTTCCCAGCACCGCACATGGGCTTGGCTAAAGATTCCATTGGGCTCATTGAATCTATCCAGGGTTCTCAGGAGAGTCCTAGGTTCATTCACCTCTCTTGACGTCACAGGTTCATGTTATTTCTAATAGGGAGTTGTCACTTTCTTCCCGCATGAGCATGCACATAAAGATAGGAGAAAATAAATAATGTGGTTGAAAGATATTTCTCTACACCGTTTAAAATTTAGATATAATTAGAAGAGATATAGTGGTGGCCTGCCTGCTTTATAATCCTAGTATACACAGAGGGCTAAGAAACAGACGTGCATCTTATCAGTTCAAGGCCAGCCCTTGCCTATATACGTTCATGGCCCAGACCAGGCATACTAAAAGACGAGTACAGACAGCTAACACGCAGGCTCAGAACTTGAACCACCACTAAGTGAGAACATCCAACTGTTCTCCAAACCCATATATGAAAGGGAGGCAAATGTGATGAGGTATTAGCCAGGCATGCACCTACTATACTCTGCCGCAGCATGTAGTTGGGAGTTAGATTAGAGGACGATCGAAGAGATCACGGGACTTCCTGGTCATAAGTATATAAGGCGCATAACGCATGCCTGTAGTTTAGGCCTAGTGGACCTGAATTCCAGACCAAGCATGTTCTTTTATATGCATATGTCTTTGACTATGAGGACACCGCTATAGAGGACTTAAAATCTCGGCTATTGCACGTAAAATGTCTAAGTAATAACTTCAAGGAATGTAGTCCATAAGATCATGCTATTCTCAAGTTATTTTCTCTGAATGGTAATGCATATAGAACGACATAAGTGACCGCATATTAAACCTATCTATTGGTGATAACCAGAGAAAAATAATATCTTGGTCTCTCTATTTGGGCTCCAAATACTGGCCAGGGTCTTTATACGATCTAAGAGGTGAAGCGCAGGCAGGCGAAATATTTATGGCAAGGTTATACTGTGTATGGCAAATACGTAGGATCAGTTGTCCGTGGAAATGCGCTCGCAATTTAGTCCTGGGCCCCTGTGCTCAGCTGCTTTCCCTTTTTTTTTTTTTTATTTTATTTAGTGGTATATTTATGTTACTATGATAATGATTGTATGGTGGTAGTGTCAGGTGACTATTCCCCTGCGCATGGTCTATCTGCTAGCTGGGTATATTTGTGCAGACAGTTACAGATGAGTTTCAGCCGCCGGGTCTCAGGTTGCGGGAGAGCTTGGCGGAGGGCGGAGGGGTCAGATTGGAACCCTCGGGTGTCAGGTTACCGTCTGACTATCCAGAGCAGTCGAACTTGCCTCTTAAAACGCAGCTAGTGTCGTCCTTCCCTGGATCTTTGGTCAGGTTCTCCAGGACCTGTTCCGATAGACTCATTTGGTAGCATCATGGTCTGGTGAAACCTTCAGAGTTAAAATCTTTCAACTTTGCT
The DNA here is from genome assembly GCA_009823505.1 of Rhizomys pruinosus. Lineage (NCBI taxonomy): Eukaryota > Metazoa > Chordata > Mammalia > Rodentia > Spalacidae > Rhizomys > Rhizomys pruinosus. Next base: position 466,564 of record VZQC01014929.1, on the reverse strand, counting down.
TCCCTTGGATACACCATACATCTTGTTGACTTAGGTGAGGCCCGGGCGTGGTGGTACATGCCTATAATGTCAGCAGCATTTCTGGGAACAGAGGCAGGTGGATTTCTGTGAATTCAAGGCCAGCCTGGTCTCACATAGCGTGGGGCTTCCTTTTATCCCAGGACGGACGCTGGGGCTTACCAGTGAGGCAGAATCTCCTCCCACGTCGAGATGTAGATACAGATAGATCGTAAAATAAACAAAACTTACTAAAACAAATCAACAATGCCTGCACGCGTTCGCTAAAGTCTTATACGGTCAAGCTTCAGGAACACCAGGGAAGATCAGAGGTTTTATGAGCGTCAGAGATTTAGGTTGAAGGGTCAGCTTGGCTCACTGGCCTTACCACTACGTGTTAGTTCCTAAAACCAAACATACAAAGCATTTTTAGAAAATTACCCACCTTAGGCTCCATGAAGGTCCACATTTTCGGATATGAGAAACAAAAATAAGCTAAGTATCCTTATTTGTCATAATAGAATCTTGGTCATCCAGGTTGACTGTAGTAGTTAGGAAAAAGAGCTATCATAAAAACCAGTCGGCACGCTTATACAAACGCTCAAAATCACCCTGAGCGACAACGCGGGCTGGAAGCAGTGGCTCAGCAGTTTTTAAGAGCAGTGGACTCGCTTTTGCACGATTAGACCACATGGGACCCTTTGAACTCGCATGGCTTATAGATCTTCATGGCACACAAGCGGACATTGTCGGAACCCAACAGCCAAGAACTGGCGCTAGGTGTGGGTGGCAACATTCACCTTTATCCTCGCACATATGATTGGCGGGAGCACGCGCTCAGGGTGCAAGTGTACACTGAAGTTGGTTGTTCTGGATGAGTCACGCACAAATGGTCAGTGTTAGAAGCTACTTTGCAATCGCAACGGCTATGGCCTGCGCTAGAGCAGACAACTGAAACCCTAAGTTGCTCCTCGCTTTAGAATAGTATACAAGCATTCGTATCACACAATAGACAGGAACTCAAGCACAGAACGACTGCCAGTTGAGGGGCTCACTAGGTGTGGTGGGTATTGACATAATCCCAGCACGCACGAACTTTTAATATTTCCCTTTTACAAACTTTGTGCGAGGGAGGTGCATACGATTAGTCTTTTGGTGGGAGTTGATTGCACGCTTGTGTAGGAACACAGAACCTGCTCGTTATGGATTGGATCATATAAAGGCCTCATTATTTAATGTAGTACCTAGTTCTATTACTGCAATTAAGATCCACTAGAAAATGGAGGAAGTCTTGCTTTGGAGAGGGAATGTAACATACGTGTAATTGTCGTTAAACCAGGGGAAGGGGAGGCTAGGTATACTAGGGGTGGGTTACTCCGCATTGCTCGCATGTATTCAATCTGTAGCGGACCTCTGGCAAACAGAGCTCTACGCCAGATCGAGGGGACTATGTAATGGCCCATTTACTAGTGATCACAGCCGCAGTGATTTTCTGTGCGTGGTACGACCTAATAATCCTTACTCATAGGCAGTAATACCATGCACCCGTCACAACTGAGGTCCTCCCTCTTGGGCATTGGCATTTGTTTGTGTGATAGCCAAAATTGTCGGTCAAATCTGCTTCTAACGTTGTAGGGACCATGGATAGTGTCATGCTGCAGAGAGGTCGTCAATCAGAAGGGGCTGCCAGAGACCCATCCGGCGCGCTCTGGCCATTCTGACGCACGATGCGCTAGTTAAGTGTGGGCTCTCCGTCGTGCCACTGATACCTTACCACCATAGCCCCACCAGCGCGTCTGCGTTCGTGCAACAGGAACACAGTGAGCCAGCAGTAAACTTTGTCCTGGTACAATGTAACTTTTAAGACAGATGATAGTTAATCTTTACTTATCAACTTGCATGAACATTAATATCTTACATAAGCAATTGTATCTATAGACGCAAAACCTATATATTGATTGGTCCTATGGTCCTACCTAATCGGGAGGTCTGCATAAATTAAGGAGAGACTTCAATGATTCTGTCTTCTGCGCTTGCTTGGGCTATTATGATAAATTTGATCTTCGTACTCCGAGAGTGTTAATATTCTTAGTTTGGTAGTCTGCTTGTTTTGTTAGTTTTTAATCTTTTCTCGTTATCATATATTCTATGTCCTGGGTCAGCACTCGTCACGTCGGTCTTAGTAACAGCATTAGGTCACCGAATTTGCTAGTGCATTTCAATGGGACACTTAGGCCGTATGTCATGAGACTGTGGAATCACACACGCACGCGCACAGAAGAGACTCTAAAAGGTAGCTGATAATCTAGAGCAACCTATATAAGAAGCTATTACTCAGAGGTCTATGTTAAGACAGTAGCGAGGAGAGGTGATTCCCGAATTTTAACCAGTTAAACTGCCTAACTCTCGTACATGTTCGCAGCACCCGCTGGTGGACGGCGCAATCATACTTGCACAATGATGAAGTCTAGTGAAGCTGGGGCAACCTGGAGTACGATAACTGGCACATCTCCATCGAGGCAGAAACGCATAGCGCAGAAGAGGTTTAATCATTGATGATAAAACAGTTCTGAAATATACACTGGTAAGCGCGTGGAGTCAAGATCTGCATCACCTCTCAAGCTCGAGTTGTACAGGACGAAGATCACCACTCCCTGAAGTACGGATATCAGTAATCTCACTGAGGACTAGTTATGGAGAGGGAAATTAAGAAAGAAAGAGGCTTGAGCAAGCAGGCGGTTAAAATGTTTGCTTTTCCCATGCAGTTCTGGCATTTCTCTGTTAATGTTGGAACAAGCAGACACGAGCATGATTTCTATAACGTCAGTTCGACTAGTTTACGCGATAACCTAAGGGACATTGGTATACAAAATTGTTGCCATTTCCCCACCAAGAAGGGATGTGAACCGTTGCATATGAAGCCATTAGAAAAGGCCTAATTTTAAAACCTGCTGTTAATGAGCGGTGGGAAGCCACAGAATAAAACGATTGCTCTATATCACAAGTCTGCTCTTAATCAGGGAGCTATTTTTTAGGGAGCAACCGCAGGGAGACTAAGAAGAGCTAGCTGTTCAAGCAAGACGGGCCGGGTTCGGCTTCTTGAGAGAACAACTGAGAGCTTAGAGACACATGGCTACCAGCAGTGAGAGATGGTCAACTAGGTGCTAGATATAATTTGTTAAAAAAGTGGGGGGGAAAGAGGGAGAGGGGAAAGAAAAAAAAACATAGGGTGATACATATTATGACCAGGACAACAGGGCAGGACTAAACGGAGAGCAAGTAGGAAGTCAGGGGAATAAGCAATGAGGCAAAATGCGAATATGGCTAGGGAGACGCGGGAGAGAAGGTACAGAGGAAAGGTGTGGGGGCAGGCTGCATGCCGCGGGGCGAAGAAAAAGGCACATTGCGTTTTGCAAATGCATAAATTTTTGTAACGTATACATGCATTGGCATTGTATAGCTCAAATACACAAAAATTAAAATTAAACAAAAAACTATCGTGCTCAAGTACAAAATGCTCCCCCTTTCCCGCACACACATAAGACCTCACATCAAATCGGGCCTTCAGAGCCGAACTCCAAGGACTAGCAACAGAGGAGAGAGGAAAACAGGTTAAGTGGTACCATGAGGAAGGTGAGAGACAAAACCAGAAATTAAGGGCACTACAACAAGAACACTGATCCAGTTTTTTTCAACCATGTCATTTTCCAACACCAGGAATAAAAAAAGGAAGACTGTTCCGGATAAAGAATAAACTTAAGAGACTGATAACTAAATGCAATATATGCACCCTAATGTGAACACACTGAACATGAAAGGACAGTTTTTGAGATAATTAGGGAAACTTGAATATGGCCTAGTAGTAGCAAATAACAAGGAACAGCTGTTCAGCCGGGAGTGGTGGCGGCACGCCTTTAATCCTAGGTCAACTTGGGAGGCAGAGCAGGCAGATCTCTGGTGAGTTCAAAGGGCCAGCCCTGGTCTACAGAGTGAGTTCCAGGACAGATCTGGGGCTACAGGGAGACCCTGTCCTCGAAAGACCAAAAAAAAAAGAACAAGGAACAGCTGTTAGTTTTGTTCAGTGTAACAATGGCATTACAACCATGCAGGGAAATGGCCACATTTCTTGGGTTTGTTTTGTTGTTTTTTTTTCTTTCACCTTTTGTGTATCACACTTGAACCATGACCGAGGGTACTGTACTCGCAAGCTCTCCTTTATAGGAACTATTCGTTTATTCACAACAGGAGACCATCTCAGTCAACCCAATAAAAAACAATACCACAATACATGCGCAGTGAACACCGCAGGAGGGCAAATTTGATGATTTTTCGCTTCTCTTCCTTTGGTTATAGTTTTTTTCGGCCTATGCATTACGTGTCGTGTGTTGAGTACTAAGCTCCTGTGTCTGTGGTCGCGTCTGGTTTGCTTGTTGTTAGGGCATGCACGTTGTTGTGGACTAATGAGTACTGCATATTTGACATTATAAGGCTATTCTAGAGCGTTTCAGTATATTCATTATATTCTTCTTCAAGATTGGGTTCTGCTGCCATTTTATGGCTTTCCATTCCTGGGGTTATTTATTTGTCCTGGATGTAAAGCTTTGGCCTATGGTACTTGTGCTAATTGCACCTATGGATAAGATATTGGGCAGTAGTAAGTGTTGGTCATCCAGATATAATGGCAAGTAAATACTTTCCAACTTTTATTTGAAGCTTCTCACTGAGGAGCACATGGTCTCTTCGGCCTGAACTCCAAGGGCTACCCATTACATATCTTTAGTTCTAAATTTGTGGGCGATACCCGACCATTGCTTACTGGCTGACCTCTTAACACTCTCTATTCTCTTCCTTGTTCCTGATTCTTTGCTGAATGGATCTAGCAGGCTCCGGCGTTCCATTGGTACGGCGGTGAGGGTCGACAAGCTGGTTTGAGACTCCCATTTTTATGTGGATCCACCAGCGTCTGGACACAGCGCTTCCGTCCACACTGATCTTCGTCATATTGGCAAGCACCTTCACAGGTTTCCTGTGAGGGACCATCCCTTTCATATGCTGGTTTACTTTTGGTTTTCCTTTTGTCCTGAGAAGTCCTTACCATGTTGGTGACGTCAGGGCTGTTATGCTTTCTATGTCATAGCGAGAGGTTACATAGGATATAATTATTTCACCGATGAGTTTGGCCCTTGGCCCTTTTAAATTTTATTCGGATTGCACCAACATATACGTTGTCAGCAGTATTAGACCTGACAAGCTAGAGAGAGATGCAAGCCTGCCGAGAGTACCGGTGCAAAGAGGGTATTCAGGCAAAGGAACTTTTTTTTTTTTGTCTTTTTGAGTGACTTAGAGAGTGCAATACATAGTAGCATGTAGCCACTGGCTGGATCACCAGAGTCACTGTCTCTGTTCGAGCCCTATTCCTTTTAATAGTTCCATGACCTCCGGACAAAAGATAGGATGAGAACTTGTGGAAATCAATTACTGCCTGACTCTTTTCGACGGGAGTTGAAGACCTCTGTCGTCTGGAGGCGCTCCGTGATGGTGACCCGAAGCGCAGGTTAGCACCACATCATTTAAATGGCGAGGCCCAACAGGAGAGACTGGCAGGTACGAATGGTAAACTAACCTGGCACACTCAATTCCAGCCAGGAGAAGCTTTGGTTTTAACTCTCTAGGCTTGCTGCCCCATACCAAGTTCCATACTCGGAGCGATAAGTGGCACACTCCTCAGACCTGACAACCACTAACTGGGGGGCATATGTCTCAGAAATCCACTTTTGTCTATGGGCTAAAACCTCATTTCAAAACCCATGACATTCACCCCTGGCTGTTCTATTGACTCTGACCTACGTGGCACTTGCATAGACAATAGAGGTAGACATGCAAACTGGCATAGATGCAGGACACGCATATATCTTAAGTTTGACATAACACATTAAAGCAGCCAAATAAATAGTTTGCTATACTCGAGCTCAGGTAGTCTAGATTGTTCGGGCACAAGTCTATACAGTCAAGTGCTCTCTTGATAGGACTCTTATTCTAGCAGGGAGGCAGCGATTTCTTCAGAGAGCATTAACAGCCTGGTGATCCTGATGAGCTTATGAGAGCCGATACACATCGTAACAAAATACACATCCTTCCAAGAAGATACTAGCGAGTGGAGGGATCTACAGATGAGGATATCTCAGGGAACCAGACGCGGAGCTACGGCGAAGACTCTCGGTAGCTCGTCCTCGAAAACGCATTAGCGGCCAATATATCTAATGGGACTCATATTATTACTTATATTCCAAATAGAGGTGCATATATTATTTAACGTATTATAGGATTGTTTGCTCTTCTGAGTCTCCATATGTGTACCTGTTTTTTGCTTGGAGAGCTTAGATTAGCAGACAACCATCATCTAGCATGGTCACTAGTCTAACTTAGAGTACCCATCTGGTACTTCATAGAACTGTTTTCTGTGAACATACTGACCATAAGCACCCGTTTTGATGTTATCCAGCTCGTCCTTCCGACATTGCTGTTGCGGGCAACCAACGCTCTCTTGAGGAGTCCATTACACTCGGATGTTTGTGGAGCGTTCAAGGATCCATATTGTGGCTGGATATAGAGGGATTGCCTGGATCTATTTACCGAGCATTCGGAGGGCATAGTCCTGGGGCATGGACAGCGCGTCTCCTCCAAAACAGGGAAGCCCCGAAAGAATCTAAGTTGGCTTAATTAAAAAAGGGTGGCTCTGACTCCTAATACAAAGCACCGACTTGGCCTTCACATAACCGAGAGAGGGTGGCCAGTGTTATAGGCTTCCGGCGAGTGGTGCACCACATAACTGCACGGGCCCATCGTATCTCTGATGCCAGCGGGGGTGGCGTGCTACTTTCCACCCATTTCCAGCAACTCGCGTTTGATGTGCTCATGTTTTAGGCATTTGTGCATTTTGATCTTCTCATTGTTGAGTTTACTATTTTACATTGTATGTGTCTGTCTGCTGTGTAGGTGGCCACCACCGCCCTGGGGCTCTGACAGGATGCCTGAGGGCCTCTCGGCCCAGTCGATAACTGAGGGGTGGCTGGAGAGATTGGACCCCGCTCTTTGCAACTCCAGTGTAAGGGAGTTAACCTTAGAGGACGTGCTGATAATTGCGATTCCCGCCCTTTCTTGACTGGAGTCCAGATGAGGACCGGCTTTCTTGCCGGGTTCGAATGTGGGTGTGGGATCTCGAGCCCCAGCACGGGCCCACCCATGTGGCCCAAGGGGGTTAGTCTTGGCTCCACGGCGAGAAGCCGAACCCCGCTCTGCAATCTACCAAGCATTTCCATTTGTGTAGAAACTCTCCTCTGCAGTCTTCCCCAGGGGAACCTCTCAATCGCATCACTTTCTCTTCTCTTGCACCCATAACAGTTTAAGGCTTAGCTGGTGTGGTCTTGGCGTGAAAGGTTCTCTTCTATTGTTTACCTTGTAATCTCTAAGTCTCCTTATCACCTTTAATCTACTTTTTTTTAATTTTTTAATTATTTTTTCCTCTGGATGTATACATTGATGCATACTGTCTGACGATGCATATCATCTGTGTACCGGGTTGTGCATGTATGTTGCAATGCCCAGCCCTGCACGGATGTCAAGAAGAGGCGTGTCGGTGTCCCTGGAGACTGGAGAGGTTCTTCACCTCGGAATTGGAGTTTTTACAATAAGATCGGATCATCCTCCAAGGTATTCGCAACAATAAATAAAAGAGATGAACCAAAAAAGAAGGGAGACTGGTCGAACCCTGCAGGTCTCTGCACAATCGAGAACAAAGATAATAGATAGGTTATCTCCTGGACCCATACACCACATTAAGAACGATAGAGGGTATTGATTTTGTTAGAAGCCTATGTCTGTATTACTCAGTCTTGACAGTAAGGTGGGACATCCATTATCGCATTATGACTGTGGTTACACACTTCTTTAAGGCAGCGGGGATTATGTTCGACTGGAGTGTTCGCCGTTTTCCACAGTCGGACAGACTGTCTTCTTGCCTTCCTTCTGCCAGTTCTACTTTCTCTTGTATATCACTTCCCCATACTTTCTCATTCTTCATATCCTGCCGACATATCCTTCTTTCACTTAGCCCTCCACGGACAGGCAGTTTGGGCTGTGGCTAAAATCTAAGATATCCAGTTGTAGAGATATAAGGAATATCATTATTAGATCTCACTGGAACAATTTATAAATAAGAGCCTACTCAAAGAGAATGGGGCGAAAAAATATACTCATGCTTTGAGTTCAGCCAGTCTCAAACAGCTAATCCAAAGATCCATAAGCTTCCACAATCTTCACAACCTGGTCAGGGTTCTTTCACAGCAAGCCACTCTGGTACCCTGGGAGAATGGATTCTTAGATATAGGGGGTATACTACCACTGAGATAAGTGGGAAAGGGTAAAATCAATTAGGAATGAATGAATGATATGGGTGCATAAATGATTGGTCTATTCATCATATAGGATAGGAATAGGAGACTAGATTTACGCAGCATAGATGGATAGATATAGGATTTAGTCATAAGACCACACATTATTATACTATACTGGTGGTGTAGTATATGTTCGCATATCTATAATCTATTTATAAATAGTATACATATATAACCATCACACACACACACCACAATAGCACCAGATTTGTTGCGAATCGGCTCACTAGGCTTTCCCTTGGGATTTGCTTTTTATGGGATGTTACAGAGTCTCAAAAGGTGAGTCTCATACAATTAGTATCTGTAAGTAACCCATTTACCGGCGAGAGGCCTCACGAGAACCTATGTTGCATGGTAAGTGCCAATAAAACTTCATGTCGGTTTTACAAGTTGGACTTTGGGGGAATTTAGTGCGTCCATGCATACGATGTCTCCAGGGATGTCTACTTATCCAATCCTGGGGTGCTTTGGGATGACCCAAAGTGGGATGTCTGCGGAGATATGCTATCGCTAGTCCTCAGTTCACAACGCTTGGGTGGGAATTCAACCGAATGGAATTAGTTTCATGATCACAAGGCAAGTCTAACAGGTCAGGACCTTCCTACTACAGTGAGGGAGGAAAGAGGGATGGAAGCAAAGCGCATAGGAGAAAAGACTGTAAGGGGACTAAAGTTACTTTGCACACTGTGGTAGTGGCCAATGGGCTTCTCTCTTTTAAGAGAAACTAGCCTGTAGCCGCGGCAAGGAAGTACCACACAATTTAGGCGGTCGGTGGTGTTCCATCGCCTGCCGTTGAGATAATCCAAATTCGTGAAGATCTTTGATAGTTTGTTTCAGAGGACTGTAACTCAGCCCGGGCCTCTTCCTCTCTGTCTCTAACCTTCCGCACCTTCATGTTGAACAGATGCATGAGGCAAGCACTGTTGCTCAAGGATTATGGACTTATCCTGAACACTTACCCCCTGGTCCATCTGGACCAATGATCTGGTTCAAGGAACAGTTAGTTATCTCTTAGTCATTAGTCGTGACCATGCAATCTGATCGTGGTATAGGAACAAGGCAAGTATATGTTCTTTAGGCCATTTATAAAGGGCTTGCCTTGCGTTATATTGGTATGAAGCTACTATTTACCGCAGGTTCCAGTTGATATGATTGGGACATTAGAACCTGAGAAAGAGTCGTGGACTGTGAGTAGGAATAAAATTCATATCTCGGGAGAATTTATAAGTTTAAATTGAAGAAGTTACTTTGGGTGTCTAAGTTTTTATCGAATGGGTATGTGTTTTGAATTAATTTTGATGTCCATTAACTTATTATATTGGAAAAATTATATTAATTCAGAAATGATACCCATTTTATATTTGAGGAATGTGCCAAATCTTAACAATTGTTATAAAAGTGATTGGTTATGATTTTTGTACTTGAAGGATCCAATTAAAAGAATGTTGGTATTCTTTGATAAAATGATTGTAATCCATTAGTACCTTTGGTTAGTCGAGGATGACGAATTATTCCTTATTTAAAGTACTCGTTTTTAAGATACATATATATATATTAATTTTTATGTTTGTTGTTTGTGAGATAGAATTGTGGTTGACCATGTATATTCAAGGGCTTGTTTGAGTGAGGCCACAAGACAAATGAGTTGACGTGTCCCATATGAGTAGAGATGATAGAGAGAGAGGATTGTATCATGGAGGACAATGTATATCTGTGCTATTGTGCAGTCGGGAGTAGTCTCTCCTATTATTTTGGACACCTTGGGAGAAAGTTTATCTTTTATGCGAGTCTAGATTGGTGTACTCATTGAGAGATGGGATTCATAAGGCGCTGATCAGTGTAAAACGCTGGGTAACTATTCCAAAACAAGGGTTGATAAGAAAATGGAAACATCATAGACAAAAGAGATAAGGCGTCTTTTGCTATGGGTGGGTTTTTGAGGAGTGATAAATTATTCTGAGTAGCACCCAAATTATGTTGGGGGTACTATCACGCCGTATGTGCTTAGTCTACACATGTCGTGGGTAAGCAACGATCTTTCATTATTATCATGATGGTGGTTTGGGCTCAGCAAGGGTTAGGCACTTGAGAGGGACTACTTCAATAGAGATCTGCCCTGATCATTCACGTAACAGGCTTGTGGGGTACGGTGTATTCTCTGGGGACAAGTACTTTTTTTTTAGATATTGGTCTAATTGAGCAGCATTTTAATAATTGTTGCATTTTGTTTAGTGGTACCCTTCCCTTTACAGGTACTAGTTCAATGTGACGATATGCGACAGCTTTGTGAAACAGGATTCCATACAAAGTCTTTGAGAAACTACCAGAGAGGTGCAATAGCTTCCATGAGAAGAGACCTATTTTGATTTACCTCTGTTATGCGCCATCCTTAGCTTGCCAGTCTTCCGCTTCTTTGGTTGCATTCAGATCGGACAACTGTTTGCCTTTATTCCTGCTGTCGGATTTGGGCCAGTTTCAAACCTTTCGACATGGCAGATGCTCAGAGGGTACTGTGGGATCAATGATGCAGTACTCATCAGAGCCACAGTTAGATACTTTTATCTCACACAGATTAATACATGAAAGAGAACTTGGAAAAGACATTTGTCTTAGTTTCGTTGAATTTTGGTCAACTAATAGATGGCTATCTGAGCCAATCCTTTGCGGTGGAAGCTCACATCATAGTTTTGTAAATTTAACGTCCCAGCAATCCTCTTCATTGGCCTCTGCCCCTAGAGAACTGGGATTACAGGATCATGCCACCATTCACCAGTGGACATAGTTTGTTTTTGTGCATAATAACTTATGTAGTCTGGGACTTGGAATGTAACTCAGTTGGTAGATGTCCTTTTCGTAGTATGCCAAAGCCTGGGTGCAATTCCCAGTCCCAATATAGCTGGGCATGGTGGCACCAACAATTAGTCCCAGCACTAGGGAGAAAGAGACAGGAGCGCGTTAGAGGTCAGAAGCACATCTTCGAGGTGACTGGGTCTATTTTTTCTTCTGTTAGTTTATTTGCTCTGTCTGGGCCATGGGCTCATTATTAGGTATGTTATAGGGTAGGGGTGTGGCTTATCTGGGGCATTTATTTGGTGAGATATCCTTGTGATCTGGCATGGCCTTGTTTAGGCATTTGTTCTCCAAAGCTGAATCAACCTTACCTCTTCCAATTTAAATGGTAAGAAATCAATTACATTATTAATATACAACACCCTTCTTTAGTGTGGGAGCTGAGTAAAGAGTATGGGCTTTCAGGGTTTTGGTTTTTATAGGGTATGCCCTTGTGTCGGTTTTTATTCTTGCCTCTGGTACCATATATTTATATGCATTAGGTATTGTTAGCTTCGATAAGTGTTCAGTTAGTTCCGCCATTTAACTGGGGGGGCATTAGCATCCCACTACATTGTCTGTAGCTATATTAAAAAATCTATTTGGTTTATCTTGTTAACTTCCTAGGTTGGTTTTTCCGATGAGAGTCGTTGATGGCGCGTCTACGTTGGCGAGCTTTGACGTGGGGGGTGATGGTATGGGGCTTGCGTTTTCTTCGGTGTCTTGTGTCCTCAGTGAGGGATTTCATTGAGCACTTATCGGTGCTATTCTCATTTGTCTCACTGGGCTTGGGAGGCAGTGGCGAGGGTGTTAAAGACAAAAGGTAAATCAAACTATTGACAATAAATCGCGCCACAATGATCTACCACACTTTAACAAGACATTCGGTAACTTATTGCCATTTGTAAACCTTCATTTAGCACTTGAGGTCATTTGAAGGTATGAATATCATGGTGGGCTGTTGTATTAAAGCTCATGCCTTTGGCATAATATTTGTTATGCTTATGATTATTTGATTCTGTCTTCTAGTCTTCATGAGAGCTGTATTATTTCAGGTGAACAGTTACTGATGGTATTTGTTTTGGCTGATATTTGGGTCATGAACGTAGACACAAAGATGTGTGTTTTTTGCTGGAGAGCGTATAGCCTCAAGTATGTTTTATAGACCGCTTAACATTAGATGGTTGCTCTTTGTTGTTTTTTTACTATTTAAGAGGATTTTTTTTTTTTTTGGTGGGTGGTATTGGGTTGCATGTAGTACCTGATGTTATCGAACTTGCCCAGCAAAACTGGAGGGTCGGAGGGGTCTGAGCAACTGTGGGTTGTGGTTCTTGACTGGTGGGTGCTGGGATCAGTTTCTGCGGGCGATTTGGAGGGTTTTGGACTTGCAGCTTGGCTGGGCTTTTTGGTTGGTTTTGATGTCAGCCTGTAAGTCCAGCACTGCAGTCATATGCACACGTACAGCATGACAGTTATATTCACTTTGTTATGGATATATATTGTTTTATAATAATATTTACTTATAAAGCTAAATTTGGGTTTTGGGTAAGAGGTGGATGGCGGCATATTTGCAGTTAGTTTTAAGAGTTTTTTTTCCGATTCCTGTCTCGGTTTAGTTTAGCAGAGGATTTTGTTCCTTATAGGGTGTTTCGGTTATCTCAGCACCATACATATGCAATCATTGGTTTCAACAATAGTTGTGTTCGGTAAAGATGAAATTGCAATGGTACTTTAATCAGGATTTCTGCATAGTTTAGGCCTAGGGGGCTGGGAATTCTAATGTGCCATGAACTCGATAATGACATACTCATTTGTAAGCACAGTCAGTACGTCTGGGGCGAGTTACTTGCAACGACTATCATGGTTGTGGCAATTGGTAAACAGAATGCCTGAGCATTGGCAGACTTAGTTCACCAGCATGTCATGCTGACGTCGTGTTCGTTACATATTGATAAAAAAGGAGAAATGTGAAGAGATATTTGGAACCCAGTGGATAGAGATAGAGCAGTTGGTCCTTTATTCGAGAATGGCAGCCTAAATATAGGCCTGGTAGGTGTATCCAGAGAGAGGCCAATATCTAGATAGATAGCATAGAGAGATACTGGTCTAAGAGCACAGCCAGGCTAAGCTGGGACTAGAGGGAGACCCTGTATAAAATACCAAATAAAGTAAAATTTTAAAAGCACATATTGTGTGGGCATGCCTTTTATCCTAGACTTCGGGAGGTAGAGGCAGGCAGATCTTGTGAGTTCAAGGCCAGCCTGGCCTACAGAGTAAGTTCCGGACGCTGCGGGTAAAGAAGGACCTTGATAAATAGAAATATAATTAATATTAAAAAATTTTTAACTCAAAAAAATAAATAAAAACAGCAAGCTGGGTTTGGTGGTGCACACACCTTCAATCCCAGCACTGGGGAGGCAGAGGCAGCAAGATCTTTGTGAATTCAAGGCCAGCCTGGTCTACAACAGTGAGTTCCAGGCCAGCTGGGGCTACAGGCGACTCTGTCTCAAAAATGCAATGCAATGCAATGCGATGCGTGCATACGATACGATACGATACGATACGATACGATACGATACGATAACGATATGATACGATACAATAAATACAATACAATACAAAACGGCATTCCCTTTCAGGTCAGCCTGCCCTCCACGCTGGAGAGTGTACTTAACTTTCCATTTTTGTTTCTTATCTGCTGAAATAAACCTTGACTACTTACTTGCTTGCTCTCAAAAAAGAAAAAACAATACAACAATGAAAAAAGCATGGTTTACACTGATTAGACACAGCTGAAAGGAGACCTAGTAATGAAAGGGCTGGGGGCTGAGAGATGGCTCAGCAGTTAAGAGCACCAACTCCTGCAGAGGACCTAGGTTCGATTCACAGCACTACACGGTGGCTAAAGAAACTGTCTTTAAGACCGGGACATGGTAGTGATCAACGCACTTTAACTCCTAGCACTCAGGAGGCCAGAGGCAGGCGGATCTCTGTGAGGTTCAAGCCAAGCCTGATCTAACAAGTGGAGTTCCAGGCCTAAGTTGTGGGCTATGAAGGGAAACCATGTCTCAAAAAAAATTAAAAGAAAAAAAAAAAAAAAAGAAAGGGCTGGGGGGCTGGAGAGATGGCGTCACAGCAGTTAAGAACACGACTGTTTCTTGCAGAAACCAGGATTTGAAATCCCAAGCACTACGCAGGCGGCTAACACCATCTGTAAACCTCCAGTTCCAGGGGAATCTGACACCCTCTCTTCTATACTCCCTCGCATGACCATGGGTGCAACTTAAACCACACAACATACACTATACAATAAAATAAAAATAAATTAATTAAAATAAGAGGCTGAGGGAATTCCTTAGACTGCATCAAAGAGACATCAGAGGGCTCAAGATCTACGCAGTACATAATGAAAAAGGCCTGTCATTTGCCTGGCTCCAATCCCAGGAGGGAGTATACAAAGAAAATAAAAAGCAGTATATAAATGATGAAGAGAGCCTGTACATGGAATCTGAGAAGTAGGCTAGCCTGTGCTTAGTGAGATCCCATCTCAAAAAAAATAGGGACTGAAGAGATAGCTTCATTGGTTTAAGAGCACTGGCTGCTCTTGCAGAGGACCGGGTAGTGGGTTCCCAGCACCCGTAAAAGCACAAGCTCCGGGCCCAGAAATAGTTTCCGTAGGTGGAGGTGACTGCCCCAGCCTAGAGACTTGAGTTCAATCCCCAGGACCTATATTGTGGAAGTAAAAAACCGACTTACACACACATACTCAGAACACAAAATAAATTGATGTAATATTATAGAATTAGGAGGTGAAGCAGGCAGTCTGGTGTGAGATCAAAGCCCAGCCTGGTCTACATAGTGAGCTCCAGGCCAGCTGTGACCACTGGAAGACAGAAGGAAGGAAGGAAGGAAGGAAGAAGGAAGAAGGAAGGAGGGAGGGTAGGAGGGGGAGGGAGGGAGGGAGGGAGGAGGGAGGGGGAGGGAGGGAGGGAGGGAGGTTGAAAGACAAAGCCTGTGGAGAGATGGGGCAGAATAATTAATGTTACTGATTAAAATCTTGATAATCTTTGAAACTAGAAACTGGAAATGAAAACATTTCTTGCACATCTACTTTAGGATATTTAAAATTTTCAACAACAAAAAGTTGGTGTTTTTGTTTTTGTTTTTTGTCTTTTGAGACAGGGTCTCCCTTTCGCCCCAGCTGTCCTGGAACTCACTATGTAGACCAGGGTGGTCTCGAACTCACAGAGATCTGCCTGCCTCTGCCTCCCAAGTGCTGGGATTAAAGGAGCGCACCACCACACCCAGCTCAACAAAAAGTTTTTTAAGGCAATTAGAAAGCAAAGCCATATCACCTCCAAAGAAACAGCTATTGAACTGACAAGTTTCTCCCTAGCAGGGTAAACAGAATAACATCCTCGAAGGGAGAAAGGAAAATAACTGTCATGCTAGAATTATACATTCAGCAAAACCAGCCTCAACGTATAAGGTGAATTGAGGACACATCCACATCCACATAAACAAAAGCTGAGCTTAGCCCAATAAACCTGAGCAAAACCTTGCCAAGGAGTATCTTCAGGAAGATCCAAAATGGAATAACAAGCAACTGAAACTGGTAATAGGTATCTAGAAGAATGAGGCCCACTTACATTGTTATATAATCTGACCTTCATGGCTTGTCTTGGTAATTTTCTTTGCTTGTTTTTGAGTCAGTCTCCTGTATCCCAGGCTGGCTTCCAATTCACTACTGGAAATAGGAATAGTAAAGAATGACCTTGAACTGTTTTTTTTTTTTTTTTTTTTTTTTGGAGACAGGGTCTCACTATGTAAGCTCACACTGGCCTGAATATTTTTTGACCAAGGCTTGACCTTGAACTCATAGAGTTGCCTACCTCCCAACCACCCATGTGCTGAGATTAAGGTGTTTCACAACCTAGCAAGATTTATTGTGTTTTTGTTTATAGTGATGGAGTATTTTGCCTGCATGCACCATTGTGCATTAAGATACAGACAGAAGGGCATCATCTCTTAGAACTGAAGTTATGATGGTTATGTATACTCCCAGTGGTGGCTGGGAACTGACACCCATCATACTGAACCATCTTTCCAAGCCCAACCCTTGACTTCTTTTTTTGTTTTGTTTTGTTTTTTGTTTTTCAAAGAAGAGTTCCCTGCAGTCCCAGCTGTCCTGGAAACTATACTGTAGACACAGGTGACTTCTTTTTTAAAAGACAGAGTTACATAGTATGGGCCAGGCTGCCTTGAACTTGAGGTCCTCCTGTCTCAGAGCCTGCCAACTGTTGGAATTACAGTTGTGCACCACTATGTAGCTTTCATCCACTTTTTTTTTTTTTTTTTTCATTTCTGGGACAAAGTTTATGTAGCCCAGGCTGTCCTCAAACTCACTGTGTGGTAAAGGATGAACTTTGAATACCTGATGCCTTTTCTGTCTCCACCTCAACCAAAGATCCCCTGGATATTATAAATGTAATCCAAGGCGGGCGTGGTGGGCGCACGCCTTTAATCTAAGCACTTGGGAGGCAGAGCAGGCCGGATCTTTGTGAGTTTCCAAAGGCCAGTCCCTTGGTCTACAGAGTGAGTTCCAGGACAGCTGGGGCTACAGGGAGATCCCTGTCTCGAAAGACAAATAAACTTCACCAAATGTCTACCTCTAAAGCCCTGATTCTGGCTCAGCTCCTTAGCCCTCTTTCTAAGCTGGACTGGCCCTCTGCTGCTCAAGCACAGAATTACTTTGGCAGGCATTGTCACACTCCTGAGTTGCCAGGTTTCCATCTCCTTGGTAAAACGGTTATGGTTTTGTTTGGTTGGTTGTGTGTTGGTTGGTATAAATTGATTAAGTGGTTGGTTGGTGTTGGTTGGTTGTGGTGGTTGGTTGTTTGGTTGTGTGGATATGAGATATGGTTGGTTTTAATACAGTATTTTTTTTACTTTATGCGGACTTTATTGCCTGGCATATGCAACAAGTACACCATGTCAAGCAAGCCTGTGTGGAGGTCAAGAACAGGATGATTGGATCCCCTGGAACTGGAGCTCTGTGTTAGCGTCCATGCAGGTTCTGGGAATCAAAACCTGGGTTTTCTTGGCAAGAGCAGCAGTGTCTTAACCACTGAGCTATCCATCCAGCTTAGAGATAAAACCTTTTGCATCAGAGACACAAGGTGTCGTCATTGAAGGTACTGCGACAGCGAGAAAACCAAGGCCATTTCTCCAGCCTTCACTGCAACTCTAGCACCTTTAAAATATTTATAGAAACAGGGCACCTTGTAGCCCAGCTGACCTAGACGTTATTCTCTACAGAGAGAGGGGAGGAAGATCATAGCATGTTCTGGTCGACGGTACAAGGAGACCCTGTCTCAAAAATTTTTTTAAAGGTGCTAGAAGTTGCAGTGAAGGCTGGAGAAATGGCTCTTTGGGTTTTCTCGCTGTCTGCAGACCTCAATGGACACAGCCTTGCTGCCTGAGGCAAAAGGGTTTTATTCCCAAGGCTGGAGAGATAGCTTCATGGTTAAGAGCACTGACTGCTCTTGCAGAGGACTCAGGTTTGATTCCCAGCACCTGCATGACAGCTAACAACCATCTGTAGCTCCAGTTCCAGGGGATCCATCATCCTGTTCTGACCTCCACAGGCTTGCTTGACATGGGTGTACTTGTTATGCATATGCAGGCAATAAAGTCACGCATAAAGTAAAAAAAAAATATGTTTAAAAACCAAACCAACCAACCACAACCAAACATACAACCACACCCACCCAAACCACCAACAACCAACCAAACAACCAACCACCAACCAATCAACCAACCAAACCAACCAAAACCAAAACGTTTTATTACCAAAGGGATGGAAACCCTGGCAACTCAGGAGTGTGACAGCCTGCAAATTGTAATTCTGTGCTTGAGCAGCAGAGGGCCAGTCCAGCTTAGAAAGAGGGCTAAGGAGCTGAGGCAGAATCAGGGACTTTAGAGGTAGACTTTGGTGATGCTTTTATTTGTCTTTTCGAGACAGGGGTCTCCCTGTAAGCCCCAGCTGTCCTGGAACCCTCACTCTGTAGACCAGACTGGCCTGAACTCACAAAGAGTCCGCCTGCCTCTGCCTCCCAAGTGCTAGGAATTAAAGGCGTGCGCCACCCTACGCCCGGCCTTGGCGATACATTTTTATAATTCCAGGGATTTGGGAGGTGGAGACAGAAGGATCAAGGTAATTCAAAAGTCTCCTTAGCCACACAGTGAGTTTTGAGCAGCACTGGCTACAATGAAACTTTGTCCCAAGAAATTGAAAAAAAAAAAAAAAGTGGATTGAAAGCTACTAGTGTGCACGACTGTAATTCCAACAGTTGGCAGGCTGAGACAGAGGGCATCAAGTTCAAGGCTACCTGACGCCCATACAAGTGTAACTTGTCTTTTAAAAAGAAGAATCCAGCCTGGTCTAACAGAGTGAGTTCAGGACAGCTGGGACTGCAAGGGAGACCATGTCTTGAAAAGACAAAAAAAACAAAACAAACAAAAAAAAGAAGTCAAGGGTTGGGGCTGGAAAGATGGTTCAGTGATTTGATGGGGTTCAGTTCCCAGCAACCCACTTGGAGACTAATAACCATCCATACTTTCAGTTCTAAGAGATTTGATGCCCTCTTCTGTCCTTAGTATTGCATGCACATGGTGCAGCAGCAAAATAAATCATACACATAAAACAAAAACAAATAAATCTTGCTAGGTGTGGTGAACAACCTTTTAATCTCAGCACATGGGAGGTAGGCATGAATCTCTATGAGTTCAAGGTCAGCCTGGTCAAATAGTTTCAGGCCAGGTGGAGCTACATAGTGAGACCCTGTCTCAAAAAAAAAAAAAAAAAAAAAACAGTTCAAGGAGTCATTCTTTTACTTATCACTTATTTTCCAGTAGTGAATTGGAAGCTAGCCTGGGATACAGGAGACTGACTCAAAAACAAGCAAGAAAGAGTTACCAAGACAAGCCATGAAGGTCAGATTATATAACAATGTAAGTGGGCCTCATTCTTCTAGATACCTATTACCAGTTTCAGTTGCTTGTTATTCCATTTTGGATCTTCCTGAAGATACTCCTTGGCAAGGTTTTGCTCAGGTTTATTGGGCTAAGCTCAGCTTTTGTTTATGTGGATGTGGATGTGTCCTCAATTCACCTTATACGTTGAGGCTGGTTTTGCTGAATGTATAATTCTAGCATGACAGTTATTTTCCTTTCTCCCTTCGAGGATGTTATTCTGTTTACCCTGCTAGGGAGAAACTTGTCAGTTCAATAGCTGTTTCTTTGGAGGTGATATGGCTTTGCTTTCTAATTGCTTAAAAACTTTTGTGAGCTGGGTGTGGTGGTGCGCTCCTTTAAATCCCAGCACTTGGGAGGCAGAGGCAGGCAGATCTCTGTGAGTTCGAAGACCACCTCTGGTCTACATAGTGAGTTCCAGGACAAGCTGGGGCGAAGGGAGACCCTGTCTCAAAAAGACAAAAAACAAAAAACCACACAAACTTTTTGTTGTTGAAAATTTTTAAATATCCTAAAAGTAGATGTGCAAGAAATGTTTTTCATTTCCAGTTTTAGTTCCTCTCCCAAAGATTATAAGATTTTAATCAGTAAACATATTAATTTTCCTGCCCCTCTCTCCCACAGGCTTTGTCTCACCCTCCCTCACTCCCCTCCTCCTCCCTCCCTCCCGTCCCTCCTCTCCCTCCTCCTCCTCCTCCTCCCTCCCTTCCTTCCTTCCTTCCTTCCTTCCTTCCTTCCTTCCTTCCTTCCTGTCTTCCAGTGGTCACAGCTGGCCTGGAGCTCACTATGTAGACCAGGCTGGGCTTGATCTCACACAGACCTGCCTGCTTCTACCTCCTAATTCTATAAATTATTACATCAATTTATTTTGTGTTTGAGTATGTGTGTGTAAGTCGGTTTTTTACTTCCACAATATAGGTCCTGGGGATTGAACTCAAGTCTCTAGGCTTGGTGGCAGTCACCTCCACCTACGGAACTATCATGCTGGCCCTGGAGTTCTTTGTGCTTTTACGGGTGCTGGGAACCACACCCGTGTCCTCTGCAAGAGCAGCCAGTGCTCTTAACCAATGAGCTATCTCTTCAGTCCCTATTTATTTTTGAGATGGGATCTCACTAAGCACAGGCTAGCCTACTTCTCAGATTCCATGTACAGGCTCTCTTCATCATTTATATACTGCTTTTTATTTTCTTTGTATAACTCCCTCCTGGGATTGGAGCCAGGCAAATGACAGGCCTTTTCATTATGTACTGCGTAGATCTTGAGCCCTCTGATGTCTCTTTGATGCAGTCTAAGGAATTCCCTCAGCCCTTTATTTTTTAAATTAATTTATTTTTATTTTATGTGTATAAGTGTTATGCTTGTGTGTGTTTAAGTGCACCCATGTGGTGCAGTGCCGAGGAGAATAGAAGAGGGTGTCAGATTCCCCTGGAACTGGAGTTACAGATGGTTGTTAGCCGCCCTGTAGGTGCTGGGATTCAAATCCTGGTTTTCTGCAAGAACAGTCAGTGTTCTTAACTGGTGAGCCATCTCTCCAGCCCCCAGCCCTTTCTTTTTTTTTTTTTTTTTCTTTTAATTTTTTTGAGACATGGTTTCCCTATAGCCCCAACTAGCCTGGAACTCACTCTGTAGATCAGGCTGGCCTTGAACTCACAGAGATCCGCCTGCCTCTGCCTCCTGAGTGCTAGGATTAAAGGCGTGCACTACCATGCCCGGCTTAAAGACAGTTCTTAGCCACCGTGTAGGTGCTGTGAATCGAACCTAGGTCCTCTGCAGGAGTTGGTGCTCTTAACTGCTGAGCCATCTCTCAGCCCCCAGCCCTTTCATTACTAGGTCTCCTTTCAGCTGTGTCTAATCAGTGTAAACCATGCTTTTTTCATTGTGTTATTGTTTCTTTTCTTTTTTGAGAGCAAGCAAGTAAGTAGTCAAGGTTTATTTCAGCAGATAAGAAA
Organism: Rhizomys pruinosus; assembly: GCA_009823505.1. Taxonomy (NCBI): domain Eukaryota; kingdom Metazoa; phylum Chordata; class Mammalia; order Rodentia; family Spalacidae; genus Rhizomys; species Rhizomys pruinosus. The sequence goes on along the minus strand of VZQC01014929.1, from coordinate 445,301 downwards.
CAAAAATGGAAAGTTAAGTACACTCTCCAGCGTGGAGGGCAGGCTGACCTGAAAGGGAATGCCGTATTGTATTGTATTGTATTGTATCGTATCGTATCGTATCGTATCGTATCGTATCGTATCGTATCGTATCGTATCGTATCGTATCGCATCGCATCGCATTGCATTGCATTGCATTTTTGAGACAGAGTCGCCTAGTAGCCCCAGCTGGCCTAGAACTCACTGTGTAGACCAGGCTGGCCTTGAATTCACAAAGATCTGCCTGCCTCTGCCTCCCCAGTGCTGGGATTGAAGGTGTGTGCACCACCAAACCCAGCTTGCTGTTTTTATTTATTTTTTTTTTGAGTTAAAAATTTTTTAATTAATTAATTTTTTGACTTTTCAAGACAAGGTCTCCCTATAGCCCCAGCTGTCCTGGAACTTACTCTGTAGGCCAGGCTGGCCTTGAACTCACAAAGATCTGCCTGCCTCTACCTCCCGAGTGCTAGGATTAAAGGCATGCGCCACCATGCCTGGCTATTTATTTATTTATTTTGGTATTTTTGAGACAGGGTCTCCCTTTAGTCCCAGCTAGCCTGGAGCTTGCTCTTTAGACCAGGCTGGCCTTGAACTCACAAAGATCTGCCTGCCTCTACCTCCCGAGTGCTAGGATTAAAGGCATGCGCCACCATGCCTGGCTATTTATTTATTTATTTTGGTATTTTTGAGACAGGGTCTCCCTTTAGTCCCAGCTAGCCTGGAGCTTGCTCTTTAGACCAGGCTGGCCTTGAACTCACAAAGATCTGCCTGCCTCTACCTCCCGAGTGCTAGGATTAAAGGCATGCGCCACCATGCCTGGCTATTTATTTATTTATTTTGGTATTTTTGAGACAGGGTCTCCCTTTAGTCCCAGCTAGCCTGGAGCTTGCTCTTTAGACCAGGCTGGCCTTGAATTCACAGAGATTGCTTGCCTCTGCCTCCCAGTGCTGGCATTAAAGGCATGCACCACCACACCTGGCAATTTTATTTATTTTTTTATATGTATGAATGTACTGTCTGCATGTCGGTCTGTGCACCCGTGTCGTGCAATGCCACAGAGGTCTGAAGAGGGCATCGGATTCCCCTGGAACTGGAGTTAAAGACGGTTCTCAGCCACTATGTGGGTGCTAGGGATAGAACCTGGGTCCTCTGCAAGAGCAGTCGGCTCTCTTAACTGCTAGGCCATCTCTCCAACCCAATTTATTTTAAGTTTTATAAAAAATTATTTTTAATCATGTGTATATGTGTGTGTGCATATGACTGCAGTGCTGGACTTACAGGCTGCCATGAGCCAAGCTGCCTAATGTGGGTGCTGGGAATTGAACTCAGGTCCTCTAGAAGAGCAACATGTGCTCTTAAACTCTGAGGCATCCCTCCAGCCCCATTTTGTTTTGTTTATGAGAGATTGCTTCACCTGTGTAGTTGAGGCTGGCCTCAAATTAGCTATATGCAAGGATGAGCTTTCTCCTGTTTCTACCTCCAAAGCCCAAGTGCTGGGATTACAGGCATAGGTTACCATGCTTGTCTTGTGTGTGTATTTGTGGGTTTATTTATTTATTTATTTATTTACCTGCATGTATGAATGTGCACCATGTGCATGAAATGCCCTCAGAGGCCAGAAGAGGCCATCAGATTCTCTGGAACTGGAGTTACAGATGATTTTTAGCTACCATGTGGGTGCTGGGAAATGAACCTGGATCCTCTATATGAGCAGCCAGGGCTCTTAACCACTGAGCCATTTCTTCAGCCCCCTGGTGTTTTGTTTGTTTGTTTTATTTTGGGGTGGTTATTGTTTTTGGACAGGGTCTCACATAGCCCAGACTGACTTTGAACTACATATGTAGCTGGAGATGACACTGAATGTCTGATCCTCCTGCCTTCATCTCTCAAGTGCTGGGATTATAGACATGTGCCACCATGCCCAGTATATGTGGTGCTGGGAATTGCACCCAGGGCTTTGGGCATACTACGAAAGGACTCTACCAACTGAGTTACATTCCAAGTCCCAGACTACATAAGTTATTATGCACAAAAACAAAACTATGCCACGTGAATGGTGGCATGATCCTGTAATCCCAGTTCTCTAGGGGCCGAGGCAAGAAGATTGCTGGGAGTTCAAAATGTGAGTTCCAGGGTGGCCAGAGATGCCATCTTGATTCAACAAACAAAAGTTTGTTTTTCTTTTATGTGTATGAGTGTATTGCCTGCATGTAAGTGCAGGATAAGAATTTATAATGCAAGAGCTGGCAAGATGGCCAACAGGTAAAAAGTCTTCTTATAGCTCGGTTTGGTGTCGCATGCTTTAATCTCAGTACTTGGGTGGTAGAGGCAGGCAGATCTCTATTGAGTTCAAGGCCAACCTGAGCTATATAGTGAGTTCCAGCTGGGGCTATAGGGAGACCCTGTCTCAGAAAAATCCAAAAAAAGAAAAGTTTTTGTTGTAGAAGCTTGATGACCTGAATTTGATCCCCAGAACCCAAAGAAAGGTGTAAGGAGAGACCCCACTGCACAGAACTGTCCTCTAAGCTCTCCACATTCATGCTATGGCATGCATGTGCCTCCCTCCCCTGACATCATGTACACATTCACACACACACATAAAAATAATAATAAAGTTTAAAAAGTCTTTAAAAATTGTACTGCTTCCTCTAATATTAATATTAATATTTTATAAATATTAATAAGATGTATAATATCCTTTTTCTAATAATTTCAAAATAGTTATGGAAAATTTCAAACATACATTGATTAGACAAAGAATAGAATATCAGTCAGCTTTTCATCATCACTGTGACAAAATACTTGAGAAAGGCAACTTAAAGGAAGAAATACTTGTTCCAGCCATGGTCACTTGACTGCTGTTTCTGGATCAGGTGGGGAGTGTCTGGAGCAACAGTGCTTGCCTCATGATGGCTGGAAGCAGGAGAGACAGAGAGGAAGAGGCCCGGGCTGAGTTACAGTCCTCAAGAGCGTGCCTTCCAAGGAACCCACTCCCTTCAAGTAAGTACAGCTTCCTATCTTTCCATTCCCTCCCAGTAGCCTATTGAATTATGAACTATTCATGGATCAACCCATTGATGAGATCAGAGCCCCTATGAACTGAATGACAGACCACGTAATTCCAAATCCAACTTGTGAACCAATGAGTTTATTGCACTTACACAACATGGGTGAGGGGTTACTTACAGAATCTTGAGTGAACCCCAAAAAGCAAACCAAGGGAAAGCCTAGGTTGCCAGCGAGATGATGGCATCCTCGTAGCTGCATAGATGGAGTCTCCTCCACTCAGTTACCCTCCCACACTCTGTATTCTCTACCACCTCCCAGGAGACCATAATCAGTGGGGGGCAGGATTCAGCTAAGAGGAGGCATGGAAGGGAATGTCTGCGATCTCAGTTGAGGGTCTGATAACCATCCCTCTTCTTCTTTTTTTTTTCAGTCTTTTTTTGAGGCAGAGTCTCCTTTTTTTTTTTTTTTTTTTTTTTCAGTATGTGTATTAATGTACTGTCTGCATGCAGGTCTGGGCACC
>VZQC01014929.1:421388-441630 GCA_009823505.1 Rhizomys pruinosus | reverse complement strand
AGAGAGAGAGAGAGAGAGAGAGAGAGAGAGCCATTGTCGATGAGACTCAGACTTTTCCAAGTATGGAAAACACTACTAACGCAGTAGCAAAATGGTTGATTTCTCAGAAGCATTGCCTTGGACATGTGGCCTACAAAACCCCTTTGTGAGCTGACATTAAGGGGGCCAAGGAGACCACAGCTTGTGCCCACAGGAATGAGAGTGGTAAGTGGAAGCATCAAGCCCCTGCTGAGATAACACAAGAAAAAGAGCAGCCATCAACCAGACCTAGATGCCATTCTGCTTCCTTAATGACTAAGAGACACGTCTCTGGGTGAGTCGGTGAGGCAGTTCCTGGAAGGACTAACTGACGAGAGTGACCCTTCCATGGAGCAGGCAGCCCCTTCCCAGGAAGCACAGGCATAGACAAGCCAGAGGAAAAGGCTGTGCTCTAGGTCACCTGTCCTCAGTTCCTTTCTTGGTATACTTTTACTGAATTTTAGTATATTTCATACACATCATTATCTTCTCTATACCCCACCTCCCATCTTTACCCTCCCGTAGCACCCCCACTGGATTTCATGGAGATTCTGTCTTTTATGTTAAAGCCTAATGAGTCAAGTTACTGTTCCCAGACATCCTTCAGTGCAAGCTCATCCACTGGGGTCCAGTCAGTCTATGTAGAGTCCCTTCTTTAAAGATCAGATCTCTTTCACCCAGCAGAAATCAGCTGCCAACATACTTCTTTGGCTAAGTGGGGCCTGCTGCACATTTTCCCAGTTCTCTCCTGGGTTTTGGGCTCAGGGATCATTGTAGAATAAGGGGGGGGTATTGTAAGAGTCAAGGGAGGAGGTGCATGACCATATGGAAACAGAGTCTGACAGGTTCCTGGGACCCTGCTCGTATGGTGTCAGCATGCATGAGACCCATGCAAACCCAAGTTACCTTCACTTCTTGATGGAGTGTGTCTGTCTCTATTGCTGCTGCTGCTTCTTCCTGATACTACAACCCAGTCTTTTTACCTTTCATGGTGACCGAGGAATAGTTACTATTGAGGAATCCTCCAGGCCTTCTGCACCATGCTGGGACTACTGAGGTACCCTGCTTCAAGGACTGAGCAGCTGCAGACTTCTCAGCCTCTCTGATGCCTAGTAGTTAGTTGTAAGCCATTCTTGTCAAGTTTCTCTCTCTCTCTCTCTCTCTCTCTCTCTCTCTCTCTCTCTCTCTCTCTCTCTAAGCCCTTCTTTTTACGCCTCTCTCTCTCACAAGACATAACATATATATCTATATCACATATATATATATATATATATATATATATGTATATGTATATCTCCACAGGCATGCAACACACACACAGACACACAGACACAGACAGACACACACACAGTTGCATGAAAAAAAGAAAGAAAAATCATCAAATTTGCCTCCTCTGTTCCTGCGCATATGTTATTGTTTTTTATTGTTGCTGAAGTACTTTGAAACAAAGTCTAGGCTCAGTCATCTCTCCAGTGTGTGGCCATTTCCCTGCATGGTTGTAATGCCATTGTTACACTGAACAAAACTAACAGCTGTTCCTTGTTCTTTTTTTTTGGTCTTTTCGAGACAGGGTCTCCCTGTAGCCCCAGTTGTCCTGGAACTCACTCTGTAGACCAGGCTGGCCTTGAACTCACAGAGATCTGCCTGCCTCTGCCTCCCAAGTGCTAGGATTAAAGGCGTGCGCCACCACGCCCGGCTGAACAGCTGTTCCTTGTTATTTGCTACTACTAGGCCATATTCAAGTTTCCCTAATTATCTCAAAAACTGTCCTTTCATGTTCAGTGTGTTCACATTAGGGTGCATATATTGCATTTAGTTATCAGTCTCTTAAGTTTATCTTTATCCGGAACAGTCTTTCCTTTTTTTATTCCTTGTGAAATGACATGTTGAAAAAACTGGATCAGTTGTTCTGTGTAGTGCCCTAATTTCTGGTTTTGTCTCTCACCTTCCTCATGGTACCACTTAACCTGTTTTCCTCTCTCCTCTGTTGCTAGTCCTTGGAGTTCGGCTCTGAAGGCCCGATTTGATGTGAGGTCTTATGTGTGTGCGGGAAAGGGGGAGCATTTTGTACTTGAGCAGGATAGTTTTTTTGTTTTAATTTTAATTTTTTGTGTTTGAGTGTATTGCCTGCATGTAAGTGCACGCATGTTTGCGATGGCTGCCGAGGTCAGAAGAGGCCATTGGATCCCCTGGAACTGGGGTGGGTGCTGGAAATTGAACCCAGGTCTTCTGCATGAACAGCCAGTGCTCTTAACTGCTGAGCCATTTCTCTAGCCCCAGTTTGTTTTGAGACAGGGTCTTGCTACATAGCTCTCTTAGTTTCCCTGTTGCTCCCCTAAAATGCTCTGAATAAAAGCAACTTGAAAGAGAACGTTTTATTCTGGCTCACAGTTTAAGGGTGCGGTCCACCATGGTGGGGAAATCAAGGTAGCAGGAGCTTAAGCAGCTCGTCGCTGTTCCCACAACAGGGAACAGAGTGCAGGGAGTATACGCTCTGCTCAGCTCTCTTTTTCTATTTATACAGTCCAGGATCTGAGTCAGGGAGTGGTGCCCTCTGTACCACTGGGGATGAGTCTTTCCACCTCAACTAACTGATCAAGATAAACCCCTCCAGGTCTGCTCTGAGGTCCATTTCTCAGGTGGTCATAGATTCTAGCAAGTTGATGCGCCGTCCAGCGGTGCGAATCATCGGAGGCAGACTGGGAATGAATCACTCACTTAACTTATTCTTTGTAGTTTCTTTTAATGGTGCCATTCACTTCTTAACTTTTATAATTCTTAATGTTATTCACAAATGCATGCAATTACTAATGCTACTAACCACTAATGCTATTAACAATAACTAACAACAACAGCCTAGAAACTAAGAATATTTATACCAGTAATGAGCCAACAAGCAGACAGATTATATAACATAGTGGACCATAGTGGACCAATCAATAGATAAGTTTTGCATCTATAGATACAATTTCTTATGTAAGATATTATGTTCATGAAGTTGATAAGGTAACATAACATATCATCTTAAAAGTTACTGAAGCATGCACACTGTGTTCTTCAGCCAGCGCCTTTTGGCCACAGACCAAACACCATGGCTGCAGACCAAGCGCCATTTCTCTTCAGCCTGTCACTTCAGGCACTCTTTGTCTCCCACAGTTGACAATTGACACTAACCATAACAATAGCAGAGGCTGGACTGGAATTTACCTTGTAGCTCAGGCTAGCCTCTAATCTGGGGCTGTGATCACAGATGTGGGCCATTACACCTGACTCTAGCTGTGCAGAGTGTGTTATATCACATTGAAACCCACAGTATCCAGTTATTCCTGGTTTACAAAGTTGTTTTTAACAATTTCATTTTTCTTTTTTTGGAAGATATAATTAAAAATAGCTTTATTATTATTACTGCGTGTGTGAATATGTATGTGTAATTGTGTGCTGGGATTATATACATGACCCACTGCACCTGGCTGTCTCCTGGCTTGAGGGTACATCGGGAAGTCGCAGCAGTTGGATTGCAAAGTAGCTACTGACATTGTGCCCGAAGTCAGGAAACAGGGAGCAATGAATGTTGGTGCTCAGCTTACTAGCAGAGTCAGAGTTCAAGGTCATCGTATGTGTGTGTGGGGGGATTTTGAGGGAGCCTCAGTTGAGGAATTGTCTTCATTGGACTGTGGGGTATTTTCTTAAATGCTGAGTTATATGGGAGGGCCCAGCTCTATGTGGTGGTGCTACCGTAGCTGGCCGGGCAGATGTTTCTGTATTGTATAAGAAAGCAGGCTGGGGGCTGGAGAGATGGCCTAGCGGTTAAGAGCGCCGACCGCTCTTACAGAGGACCCGGGTTCGATCGCCACCACCCACATGGCGGCTGAGAACCGTCTGAAAACTACAATTCCAGGAGAACTCCAGTTCCAGGGGAATCTGACACCCTCTTCTGACCTCCGCTGCATTGCACGACACGGGTGCACAAACCTACATGCAAGCAGTACACTCATACACATACAAAAATAAATAAATAAATAAATAAATAAAATAAAAAAAAAAGAAAGCAGGCTGAGCACAGGCCAATAAGCAGCATTCCTCCATGATCTGTGCTCCAGGTTCCTGCCCTAAGTTCCTGCCTTGGCTTCTCTTGACGATGTACTGTGCTATGAGCCAAATAAACCGTTTCCTCCCCAAGATGGTTTTGGTCAGTGTTTTCATCACAGAAATTGAAAAGAAACTAGAACATCCTGTTTACTGAACTCAACATTAGCCAGGTCTATAAAAACCAATAAAAGGACTGGCTGGTAGGATGCTTGGCTAACATACAGGAAGCCCAGGGTTTGGTCCTCAATACCCCATAAAGTGGGCAGAGTATAGTAGTGCATGCCTGTAACCAACAGCCCTCAGGTGGTGGAGGCATGGGGATCAGTTCAAGGTTATCTTCAGCAACCTAGAGAGTTCAAGGCCAGCTAGGGCTATATGAGACCCTATCTCCCCAAACAAAAACAAAACAAATTAAACACACACATACACACACACACACACACACACACACACACACACACACACACGCACACGCACACAAATCCCCAGGAGCTGAGGGTTATAGAGATGGCTCAGGAGTTAAGAGCACTTGTTCTTGCAGAGGCCCTGTGTTTGGTTCCTAGCACCCATATAATACACACCTGTCTATAACTCCAGTTCCAGGGGATCTGATGCCCTCTTCTGGCCTCCTTGGGCACCTGGCATGAATGTGGTATGCATACATTTGCAGGCAAATATTCATATCCATAAAATTAAAAAACAAATAAATCTTAAAATACAAAGAAAAATCAAGAACAAACTAACAGAGCTGAGCAAAAGGTTTTAAGGTTAAAGCATTTGCCACCAAGTCTGATGATCTGAGTTCTATCCCTGGGACCCACATGGTAGAAAGACAGAATTGACTCATAACAGTGTCTTGTTAGGGCTAGAGAGATGGCTCAGTGGTTAAGAGCACTGGCTGCTCTTCCAGATGTCTTGGGTTTGGTTGCCAGGATCCACGTGGTAGCTAACACCCATCCAATGCCCTCTTCTGGCCTCTGTGGGCACTACATACATGCAGGCAAAACACTCATATACATAAACTAAAAATTAATAAAAATGATTAAAAAATTGTCATGCCATGTGCCCACCTAATCCAATTAAATAAACAGTTAAATATTTAAAAACACAGAAGATGTATATTGCATGATCCCATTCATATGAAGGATATGAAAAGTAGATCATTGGTTGCCTAAGCTGGATCTGGGGTTGAGGACTGACTACAAATGAACACAAGGGAAATCATGGAAGGATGGACATGTTGTAAATCTGAACTGATATTATGCCCAATATCTATCTGTACAGGTGTGGTGGGGAGGATGGCAGTTCTGGAGATATTCAGATCCTGATAGCTGGACCTTTGAGTGTAAGCTTTGTTTATTTTGTGGGTTTCTTTTTTGGGGGGGGCAGAGTTTCATGTAGCCCAGGTTAGATTCAAACTCATATGTAACTGAAGATAACCTTGAGATCCTGCTCCTCCTCTGAGTGTTGGGATCACAGGCCTGAACCGTCACGCCTTGTTTACGTGATGCTGGGGACTGAACCTGCGGCTCCTGTATGCTAGGTAAATACTCCACCAACTGAACTACATCACCAGTCTTTTTCTTTTGGTCTTGTTGAGACAGGGTCTCCCTGTAGCCCCAGCTGGTCTGGAACTCACTCTGTAGACCAGGCTGGCCTTGAACTCACAGAGATCTGCCTGCCTCTGCCTCCTAAGTACTAGGATTAAAGGAGTGCACCACCACGCCTGGCATCTTTTTTTTTTTAAGACTGGGTCTCCTGGGCTGGAGAGATGGCCTAGCGGTTAAGAGCGCCGACCGCTCTTACAGAGGACCCGGGTTCGATCCCCAGCACCCACATGGCGGCCGAGAACCGTCTGAAACTCCAATTCCAGGAGAACTCCAGTTCCAGGGGAATCCGAGACCCTCTTCTGACCTCCGCGGCATTGCATGACACGGGTGCACAGACCAGCATGCAGACAGTACATTGATACACATACAGAAAAAAATAAAAAAAAAAAAAAAAAAAAAAAAAAGACTGGGTCTCCTGTATCCCAGGCTAAACTTGAACTTGATATGTTGCCAGGGCTGGGCTTGAACTCCTGATCTTCCTCCTTCTGCCTCTCAAATGCTGGGAGTATATTACTATATCTAGCTTGTGAGTGTAATCTTATATTTATTTATTTATTTATTTATTTATTTATTTAGTGAGTGAGTGGTGTGTGTGTGTGTGTGTGTGTATGTGTGTGTGTGTGTAGGTCAAAGAACAACTTTCCAGAGTTGGTGCTCTCTGTCCACCTTTATGTGGGTTCTGAGGATTGAGCTTAGGTTCAGTCACCAGGTTTACACAGAAAATACCTTTACTTACTGAGCCATTTCACTGGCCAGGGAAAGTAATCTGAATCGGCAAAGGACTTTGCAAGTGTGGCTAGATGATGGGAAGAGGCTTGGTTTGTTTTCCTGTGGTGTGATAAAATACCCTGATAAAAGCAACTTCTGGGAGAAAGGGTTTGTTTTGGCTCAGAATTCAGGGTACAGTCAGTCTATTACTAGCAGCAGTTTGAATCAGCTGGGCAGACAGACAGCATCCTCTATCAGGAAATAGAGAGGGACAAGTGCTTATGCTCAGCTCACTTTCTGCTTTCTAAAGTTTTTTTGTGTGATTTACTTTTATTAGCGTGTATGAGTGTTTTATTTGCATGTACGTAAGTAAACCCATGTTGTACAATGTCCATGGAGGCCAAAGAAGATATTGGATCCCCTGGAACTGGAGTTAGGACTGTTGTTAGTCACCATGTAGGTGCTGGGAACCAAATGGGGTCATCTATAAGAGCAGCCCAGTGCTCTGAATAATTGAGCCATCTGTCTAGCCCAGACTTTCTCGTTTTCCTTCCTTCCTTCCTTCCTTCCTTCCTTCCTTCCTTCCTTCCTTCCTTCCTTCCTTCCTTCCTTCCTTCCTTCCTTCCTTCCTTTCTTCAATTTTTTTTTTGAGACAGAGTCTCCCTGTAACCCCAGTTGGCCTAGAACTCACTATGTAGGCCAGGCTGGCCTTGAACTCATAGAAATCCACCTGCCTCTGCCTCTTGAGTGCTGGGATTAAAGGTGTGCACCACCACGCCCGGCTTCAGACTTTTTCCTTTCTATATGTTCCAGGATCTTAGCACAGAGAATGGTGCCACCCACAGAAGGCTGATCTTTTTTTTTTGTTTTGTTTTTCTGTTTTTTTTTTTTTTTTTCTGTATTTCTGTCTTGATTGCAGGTCTGTGCACCTCGTCTGTCAATGCCGCGGAGGTTCAGAAGCAGGGTGTCGGATTTCCCCTGGAACTGGAGTTCTCCTGGAATGGATTTCAGACGGTCTCGGCCCCATGGTGGGTGATGGGGATCAAACCCGGTCCAATTGCAAAGAAGCAGTCTGGTCGCTCTCACCACGAGCCATCTCTCCAGCCCCCCCCAAAGGCTATCTTAAACCTCATTAACTAATCAAGATAATCCCCCAACAGGCATACCAGAGGTCTCATCAAGTTGACAACAGAGACTAAAAAGCACACAGAAGCAATTTATATCTCCGTTTTACTCAGATGCATTACCATTTTTTCAGAGCCTGTAAAACCAATGTTGTTTTAATATACACATGATTACTTTTACTGAGTCCTAAACCACCATGTAACCTGTATACAGTGTACTGGGCAAAAACTGGATACTTGTTGTAAACACACATCAATTAAATATGCATTATCGAATATACACCTGTGTCCCTCTCCCGCCCCTCCCGCCCTTCCCAATTCCAATTCACCAATTCAGTCAGTTTTTCTGATGCAGTCTTTCCTGTTGTTCTTTTACTATGCATCCCTATCCCATGAGAAATATATTTATATCTGGGCTATTGGCACTAGCATATCCACACCTATGAGGGACACCATTCAATCGTTTGTTTTTGGGGACTGTTACTTCACTTAACATAAGGTTTATTTCTAGTCCCATCCATTTACTTGCAAAGTTCATGATGTTGTCCTTTCTTCTACTGCAGCATAGAAACTCCATTGTATAAATGTACCACATTTTCTCTATCCACTTGTTCAGTTGAGGGGCACCTGGGCTGGTTCCAGCTTTTTGTCTATTGTGAACAGAGCTGCAATAAACATAGCCGTGCATATTCTCTGCAGTAAGTAATGAGTCTTGTGAGTATATACCCAGGAGTGGTATGACTGGGTCGAATGGCAGGCTCATTTTGAGTCTTACTAAGGGTTTCCCCCCACTGCTTTCCTCTGTGGCTGTACAAGTTTACATTCCACCAGCAGTGATGAGTGTTCCCTTTCCCCACAACCTCTCCAGCACTTGGTTATCATTCCGTATTCTTGATCCTATCAACTTATTGGAGTAAGATGATATCCTCAAAGATGGTTTTAATTTGCATTTCCTTAATTATTAGCGATGTTGAACACTTCTTAAGGGTTTCTCAGCCACTCTATTCCTCGCTGTGAAGTCTCTATTCAGATCTTGCTCCATCTTTTGATTGATTCATTTGTTTTTCTTTCTTCTTTTGTTCTTGAGTAGCTTGTATACTTGGAAAATTATGCTTTGTCAGATGTATCTGCTGTGAAGGTTTCCTCCCACTCTGTTGGGTTTTCTCTTCACTTCCTTTATTGTTTCTTTTGATGTACAGAAAGCTTTTGATTTTAATGAGGTCCCCATTGTCAATTGTCGATCTTATTTCTTGTGCAGCTGCTGTCTGACTAGGAAGTCTTTTTCCTATGCATGTCTTGTAGTCTGCTGCCAAGTTTCTCTTCTTCATCTCCAGATTTGGGGTTTCACCGTTGAGGTCTTTGATCCATCTGGAGTTGACTTTGTACAGGGTGAGAGGTAGGGGTTTATATTTCATTCTTTTGCAAGTGGTGATCCAGTTTTGCCAAACACCACTTACTGAATGATCTGTCTTTCTCCATTGTCTTCTTGGCCCCCTTGTCAAATATGAGGTTGGTAAAATTGTATGCCTCAGGTTGGCTCTTCAGTTTTACCAAAACAGCATGGGTGATTTGATGAAAGCTGTGCCTTGATTTCCACCCTATAGGTATGTATAATACAACTGCCTTGGAGATCCATGGGTCAAAAAACAAAAACCCCAAAAAAGGAAAAAAAAAAAATGGGGGAGGGATACAGATAGAAATGAAACCTTTTGTCAAAAAAACCTTGCAATTCAAATCTTAAAAAAACAATGGGAAAAAGAATTTTATGTCCAAACAGGTCAAAATGTCACCAACTTAACGGCTAGAAAGAAAAGATACAGCTTTGCATCGAGTAGGATGTACCAGAAAGTGCCAACAGAAAAGTTGGCCCTTCCAAACATTGAAAGGAAGAAAAATCTCAGATTGCTACAAAAACATCAACCCCTCTGTGGATCATACTTGTAACAACTATTATAATGAGTCCAAACGAAACTTACCCTCTAGGAGCTGCAAAGGTTTTAATATAGAGACTTCTTACCTCCCCCCCCCCATAGAACAAGGAGAAATGATGATGATGATTCGTTTCCCAACTGTAAATTGGAACAACTATTATAGAGGTAATCTTATAAAACCAGTAAAACTACCTCTTGAATTGACTAATAGACATAGGAACTGTGAAAAGGATTATTCTCTATTCAGAACCAAATCATAATATAAGTCTCCTTAGCTATGCACTAAGCATAAAGTATATTAATGCAGGAGCTCTGACATCAGCAATGATTATTCTAACCAAGGAGACGTTGGCCAGGGGATACAAGCCCCCACAAAAGGTACAGGCTCCTTGCCTCTAAACTGGGATACCTGCAAGAAGAGAGGCGATAAGGCCTGCTGCTGAAGACCTGATGTTAAATGGGAAATATGTAGTAGACTACACACATGCAAGTGTACAGATGCCTCTGGAATACCAGAGAGTGTTATCCAAAGGCCACAACACCAATAAAGCAAATATGGATCTCTTGAAGTCAAGCAAGACTCCTCCATCAGCACCAGCACACCTCACCTGCCTGGAAATACTTGCAGCAGAGGCAGCCATATGCCTGTATATCCCAAATCTATTGCTATTGCTGCTCTCCTTGGAGGAATAACCCACGGCTGATGCCACAAGCTTGCACCCTTTTGTCGATTGTTATAAGCCACAGTAAGAACCTATCATATTTAACAGAAAAAAAGAATTCATGGTAACATACAATCCAAACATCTGTTTCTATACACAAAGTAACCTATGAACATTAATACGGTTTAAATACTATATGTCATTGCCTTGTGGGCTTCATTGGTAGGATCCAAAGGTTATTCCTCTGGACAAACTGTCAGCCCATGAAAGAAAAAAAGCCAGAATTGACCAGAGACCAAAACGCAGCTCCAGAGAAAGTAACGTGTTTTGCTTCTCATCCACCTTGTGCCCCTTTTCTAAGCCTAAGGAACAAACTGCCGAAGAGGGGGCGTGGTAGCATGTAAGGGCTGCAATTGGGGTGAATGGTGAAACTGCAGCAATGTAAACTTGGACACTACTTTGACAACTTGATTGAACATACAAGCCCCCCCTGCTGGAGGGTGGACCAAGGGGCTGTGTGGTTTGGACACAACTGCTCGCAAGTTGTTTTGCATGAAGGATGCTTGTACTCATAAATTATCACTTTTTGGTTAAAAAATGAAAAAAACTGAGAGAAAGATGCAGGACAGTTATGGCAGAAGCATGATCTGGATGGGGTGGGGTGGGATGGGGGGAAAGGAAGGGGAAATATGCCTGAACTGAATTGGAAAATGATGTATGAAATACACAAAGCATCAATAAAAAATAAATAAATAAATAAAATTAAAAAAAAGCACACAGAAAAGTCAGCCTTGGTGGTTGTGGTGTTTTGAATGAGTGTCCCCATTAGGCTTTAAGTTTCAGACATTTTGTCTCCCAGTTGGTGGCACTGTTTTTGGAGGTCTTAGAAGTGTGGCCCCTGCTAGAGGAAGTATGTCACTGGGGGCAGGCTTAGTAAGTTTAACAAGCCTCGTGGTCTCCAGTAGCCCTCTCTTGCTTCCTGTGCTCTTGCAAGATGTGACCTCGGCTTGCTGCTGCTCCAGATCCAGCCGCCATGCCTCCCGCCACATGGACTCTAATTCCTGGAACTGTCAATCGTAACTCAAATACATCTCCTTTTATAAGTTCCTTTGGTCATGGTTTTATCACAGCAACAGAAAAGTGACTAATACAGTGGGCACATTCTTTAATCCCAGCCCTGGGGAGGCAGAGGCAGGCTATCTCTGTGAGTCCAAGGCCAGCCTGGTCTACGTAGTGAGTTCCAGGCCAGCTGGGGCTACTGGGAGCCCCTATCTCAAAAGACAAAGATAAAAACAAACAAAAATCACAGGGAGATTACTTTGAATCACCCTTAAAGGTAATTACAAGTACTATTATGAAAAGAAGCATTAAAGAAAGAGGAACCTCAGACTGCCTAAGTCAAGACACTGAGGATCTCTGTGAATAAATTGGGGTTAACTTTTTATAATGGGCCCTAATGAAGTTTACTTCCAGTATAATACTGAGAAAACCTTCCTACCTCTCCCCTTTATAGGAAAAAGAAAAACATGATGGTATGAAACATTCCCTAAACTGTAAATTAGAGCCAATTTTTAGTGGTAATTTCCTATAAAAAAGGCATAACTACCCTTTTTTTTTAATATTTTTTTTTAAATTTTATTAACTTTATTTATTTCGTATGTGTATGAATGTACTGTCTGCATGCAGTTTGTGCACCCGTGTCGTGCAAGCGCCGCGAGGTCAGAAGAGGTGTCGGATTCCCCTGGAACTGGAGTTCTCCTGGATGGAGTTTCAGACGGTTTTGGCCGCCATGTGGGTGCTGGGGATCGAACCCGGGTCCCTGTAGAGCGGTCGGCGCTTTAACCGTGGGCACTCTCCAGCCCCCACTACCCTTTTTTAATTGACTGAAAGCATAGGAACTGTGAAAGGATAATTTCTCTATCTAGAGCCAAATTCAATAGTAAAGTGTTTATAAGTTGTGTAATTAATCAAATATATTACTACAGGAAAGCTCTGACATCAGCAATGAATTATTCTGCCTAGGAGATGTTGCTAGGGAATTCAAACCCGCCCCCCCCAAATTAAAAGGCCTTTTGCCTATAAAGTGGATATATGCAAGGAGAAAGGCAGTAAGTCCCTGTTGTAGAAGACCTGGGTGTGAGCATGAAAAATGTTATGAGACGTCACGTGCTAGCGTCAAACTGGCCTCTGAAATGCAGAGAGCGTTACCAAAGGCACTAAAGCAATACAGCAAAATATTGGGTCTCCCTGAGACAAGCAGCTCCTCCGTCAATATCAGCTCCACCTCAACAGCCTGGAGATACTGTGCAACAGTGGCAGCCAAGTGTCTATATATCCCAAATCTAATTGGCTATTAGCTCTCTCCTTGGAGGAATAACTCACAGTGGATGCCACAAGCTAATGTCCCTAGTGGTTAGGAGAGTTATAAGCCAAATAAGAACTTGTCAACCCTTTATAGAGAAATCCACAATTTGTGGATTAGCATCCAAGCACCTGTGTCTATGCTCACAGTATCCTTGACATAATATTAATACTGCTTAAATGCCTGTACATCCAATAGCTTGTGCTTTGTTAGTATGACTAAAAAGGGTATCACTGGAAAAGCTGTCAACCCATGAAGGGAAACAACCTGAACAGACTAAAGTCCAAAATGACAACTCCAAAGAAATTAGACTGTTTTCTTCTCACCCACTTGTGCCCCTTTCCCGAAGCCCAGGGAACAAACTGTGGAAGAGGAGCCGTGGTAGATTGTAAGGGCTGCAGAGAGATAGGGGTGAATCATGAGACTACAGGAATAAGTCTAGACTCCTAACTGATCAACATGCCTGTGCATACAAGCTTCTCCAACTGGACTATGGGAACCTTGGGTTGTTCAAGATTTGGACATAGATACTTGCAAAATGCACCAATTACCTAACTGTATGACATACTGAGTAACATCAATGTTATCTGCAAACAACTGTGTCATTATATTGTAGAATCCCTTAAAAATAAAAAAAATAAGTGCACAAACCTGCATGCAGACAGTACATTGATACACATACCGAAATAAATAAAATTTAGAAAAAAAAATAATAAAAATAAAAAATAAATAAAATAAAATTAAAAAAAAAAAGAAAAGAAGGAGGGGGTTGGGCTGGAGAGATGGCCTAGTGGTTAAGAGCTCTGATTGCTCTTGCAGAGGACCTGGGTTCGATCCCCAGCAGCCACATGGTGGCTGAGAACCGTCTGTAACTCCAATTCCAGGAGAACTCCAGTTCCAGGGGAATCTGACACCCTCTTCTGACCTCCCCAGCATTGCATGACACAGGTGCACAAAACCTACATGCAGACAGTACATTCATACACAAAAATAAACAAATAAATAATATTAAAAAAATAGAAAAGAATGAGGGCATAGGAGATGGCTGAGGGGGTGAAGCACTGGCTGAATAAACCTGGTGACCTGAGTTCAATCCTCAGAACCCATATAACGGTAGGAGGAGAGAACCAACTCCAGAAAGTTGTTTTCTGACCTCCGCAAGCATGTCGTGGAATGAATATACCCCCCCAATAATATTAAAATAAACATTTTAGTTTTTTCCTTTTTTTGGTATTTTTGAGGCAGGGTCTCCCTTTAAGTACCAGCTGTCCTGGAGCTCACTCTGTAGACCAGGCTGGCTTTGAACTCACAGAGATCCACCCCCCTCACCTCCCGAGTGCTGGGATTAGAAGCGTTTGCCACCACACCTGGCTTAAAATAAACATTTTATTTTATTTTTTAATTTTTATTTATTTATTTTGTATGTGTATGAATGTACTGTCTGCATGCAGGTCTGTGCACCCGTGTCGTGCAATGCCGCGGAGGTCAGAAGAGGGTGTCAGATTCCCCTGGAACTGGAGTTCTCCTGGAATTGGAGTTACAGATGGTTCTCAGGCGCCATGTGGGTGCTGGGGATCGAACCTGGGTCCTCTGCAAGAGCAGTCGGCGCTAGGCCATCTCTCCAGCCCTAAAATAAACATTTTAAAAGGAAGAGAGAGATTTGACTAAGGAAGTGAGAGCCAGAAGTGAGGAAATGTACCCTCCCTGGAGCCTCCGATGGATCCAGCTCTGCTCACACTGACATGGACCCAGTATGGCTGAGTTTAGGCTTCCAGGCTCCAGAAGAGGAAGAGAATAAATTTGGGGCGTTTTAAGCCACCAATTGAATAGCAATTTTCTATAAACACAATAAGAAATTAACAGACTATTCAAAGATGTTTATTGAACTGGGTGTGTGGTGTATGGAGAATGGGGTTCGCAGGAGACCGAGGCAGGAGAATGACAAGTAAATGACCGTGAGAGTGCCCTTGCCGGCTTGGACTATAACTGTGTGCTTCTCCAGAAGTCCTCTTGCAATCTGTTTCCTGTATGAGGGACTGAACTCAGGATTCTTGAATGCCAGGCCAACATTTTACCACTGAGCTGTTCCAAACCCTTCTGGAGGACAGAAGAGCTGCTTGGAGGCTGCAAGATGATTTCTTCTTCTTTTTCTCTTTTTCAGACAGGGTCTCATGTTGCCTAGGCTTATCTCAAATTCACTATGTAGCTGAGCATGACTTTAAACTTCTATCCCTGCTGTCTCTATGCTCTAAATGCTGGAATCACAGGTATGCACCACCAACAGCCTATACAGTGCAAGGGACTGAACCCAGGGCTTCTTCCTGCATGCTAGGCAAGTGCTCTTCCAACTAAGCTATATAAGCCATATCCCCAGTTCCCACCTCACTATTTCATCCTGTGTCACCTGTACAACTGGCTGAAATCGCTCATCCTTGTGACCAAGGTACTTATTCTTCCTGTCACACTTTTTTTTTCTTTGAGACAGGGTCTTCCTGTAGCCCCAGCTGGCTTGGAGCTTGCCTTCCTCTGCCTCCCAAATCCTGGAATTAAAGGCATGCACCACCACGTCAGGCTGTCTTCCTGTCACACTTCTGGCCACTCTTCTCTCATGTGTGGACCTCATTATGTTTTTATTTCACTGTGCTGACTCACAGACTCCCAGAGTCCCAGGACCACCATATACTCCTGAAAGATGTTTTCACCATTTTGGTCAATACGGGAGCAGAAAAATGCTCTGTGCCTGAGACACGAGCGTGCACTTGTTCAAGTATTCCCTACAGCCCAGGCGGGAGGTCACTCACCTATGAAGTGTCAGTTACCTGATGAAGATACAAGTCCACGTTAGGGCTGGATTTGTGGTCTATGCCTGAAGTTCCAGCATTCCAGGGCTGGGGGGCAAGAAAAGTACCACAAATTTTGAGGCCAGCCTCAGCTACAGAGTAAGATGCTTACTCTCTCCTACCCTCAATAAAAATAATCCAAAGGTCAGGCCTGGTGTACATACCTGTAGTCCCAGCAGTTGGGAAGTGGAGGCAAGAGAAATTCATGGCTTGAGGCGAGACTGAGTTACATGACACCCTACCAACAGAAGGCAGAGGAGGGGAGGAGAGAAGGGTGATGTGGATTTTCCCTCAAATGTTAAATCCTGCCTCTTGTCTTGTCCTTTGAAAAAAAAAAAAAACCAATTGCAAGGCCTTCCACCTGTTCCTGACTTCCTCTTGAGCTGGACTCTGGCTGGCCTTTCTATAGTCTGTCCTGTCTTAATCTGAAAGGACCAACAGTTTTGTAAAAACTCACCCACCGTCTGTACTCCCACACCCATCAAAGAATCCCACCAGTGCACCTCCCAGGAAGGAGCTCGGCCAGCACACTGGCAGTTGTGCTCAGATCTGCCGTGGGAGGCCCTGGTCCTTGAGGGGATTGACTAGAGTCCTGGCCCTCTTCCCAATTTCCTGTTGGTAACTGCTTTGACTGGGACATACCCATGCCCTGTCCAAAGCACAGCTGCAGAGACTGCCAGGTCTGAATAATATTGTTTTTAGTATTAGAAGAAGCATTTTTTTCTGATTGTGAAATAATCTTGAACTACCCTTAGAAAATCCTGAATTCTGTTGGATATGGTGGGATACACATGGCATCTCAGCACTTGGGAGGCTGATAAGTTCAAGGGCAATCTGGGCTACATACATTGTTCCAGACCAGCCTGGGCTACAGAGTGAGACTCTGCTTCAAGAACCAGAAAAGTCAGTCACCAAAAGGGAAATATATCAATAGAGAAACCCTGACACTTGCAGGCCATCACTTAATTATTCATTCAAACATTTACTAATATCTCTCTAGACACACAGATTTGGGGGTGGTTATAATCCAGTTCTATTTTGCCTTATTTTCTGGCTCAGCTTGTTCCAGCCTGGCACCCGCAGCTCTTCCTGGTTGGCTCCCGTGCTCTTCTGCCTACTACGATCTCCGAGCCCTCTCACCCCCCACCCAGGACTTCCTTATTTTCCACCATTTCAAAATGACCTAGGCTCATCCTGTTTTCCCTCAGCTGGTCTCAGAATCAGTGACTTCTCTAAATCCACTGTGGGGTCAGTGGGTGGTCTCAGCTTCCAGAGGAAGAAGCACTCCTCTCTCACTGGAGATTCCACTCTTGCCTTGTCACAGACAGCTAGCAAGTTGACCCAGTCATTCCTCTTAGGGTCAAGGGCTCCTGGGGAGGGTGCTCTGCCAGCCTTCACTGTCCTCACTGCTGCAGTCCTGAGCCAGCAGGCAGCCTGAACTTGCCAACTGCATGTGCCAGGGGAGGAGGAAGGAGGGCGGAGGCTGGGGTAGTCCGTCTGAATTCTCCTTGCCCTTTTCCTGGAGCTTTTCTATTACTGTATGTGGGAGGTGGGGCAGTTCTGTTACAGAGCCGGCAAGCATGAATCAGATTTTTAATGAAGCATGACGAATTTGTGTTAGTAGAAGTTTAATAAAGATTCTTTCATTTGCAGAGACCTTGGGGAATCTACTGTTAAAGTGAGAACTTCAACTATCCCCCGCCCCCCCCTCCCCAAAATAGCAGTGAGCCTCTGGGAAAGAGCATTTGCCAATCATGTGAGAAGCCTGGGTTTGGTAGGGGGATGTGGAGGCTTCTTTCTGACTCTTATGACTTGCTAACCTTTTCCAATCTCGGCTGTAAAATTTTGGCCTGTAAAATGTATACTTACAGGGCTGAGGATGTGGCCCAGTTGAAAAGCGCTTGATAAGCACACATCAAGCCCCGAGTTTCATCCCACATAAAGTGGGTATATTGGTACATGGATGTAATTTGCAGTGTTCTGCAGGTAGAGGCAGCAGGATCAGGTCATCCTTGGCTGTATAGCAAATTACAGGCCAGCCTGAATTATATGAACATCGGTCTCGAAAAAATTAAAGCATATTAGAAAACAATAACAAAGACCTTGACAGGTTTGTGGCATTTAGATGGTCAACAAGCCATTGTGAGGGCAAACTGCCACAGGCAGTAGAGTTACTGAAACTGGTGCTCAACTTCAGTTTGCAATTGTCTGGTTGGTGACTTAGAGGAAACGGTCCAGGCTCTCTCAGCTGAGGTTTCCTCATTTGTGAACTGAGGGCAAAAACAGCGCCTACCTCAGGTGGTTGTCTTCAGAGATAACAATGTAAACAGTAGAATCAGGACTCCAAATAACTTTTTTTTTTGGTCTTTTTGAGACAGGGTCTCCCTGTAGCCCCAGCTGTCCTGGAACTATGTAGACCTGGCTGACCTTGAACTCACAGAGATATGCCTGCCTCTGCCTCCTGAGTGCTGGCATTAAAGGCATGCACCACCACGCCTGGCCCAAATAATTTTTAAAATATTTATTTATTTGGGGGGAATAGAGAAATACCTCGTCAGTTAAGAGCACTTGCTGTTCTTGCAGAGGACTAGGGTTTGGTTCCCAGAACCAACATGATGACTAACAATCACATGTAACTCCAGCTCCAATGTATGTGACACTGTCTTTTGGCCTCTAAAGACATTGCACATACCTGATATGCTTTCATACATGCAAGAAAAACACTTAAACACTCATAAGATGCAAATGAATAAAATTTAAAAATTTTATTTTATGTATACGAGGGTTTTGACACACACATGTATGTGCATGCCTGGTGCCTGCTGAGGTCAGAAGAAGGTACCGGATCCCCAGAACTGGAGTTACAGACAGATGTGAGCCACCATGTGGATGCTGGGAACTGAGTCCTGGTCCTCTTGAAGAACAGCAAGTGCTTTCGGCCACTGAGCCATCTCTCCAGTCCTGCCAAACAGCTTAAAAAAATTTTTTTGAGACAGTCTCATGTGTCCCAGGCTGGCCTCAAACTCACTGTGGAGCCTGGGATGATCATGAACTTCTGGTCCTCTTGCCCCTACCTCCCAAGTACTGGGAGAAATCAGGTGTCTGTACTCCACCCCCACAGCCAGTCAGTGTGGTGCTGGGACAGAATCCAGGGCTTCATGCATGCGAACAAGGACTCTACCAATATCCTCAGCCCCAACAATATTTTTTGTATACTCAGTAATATTAGAAATAAAATCCAAGGTCCAAGGACCCCACCAATACTGCACATATATAAAAACACCATTCAGACAAAGTGAAAGTAACCCAGCAAGGCAGCTTTCACCTTTGCAAAAGGATGCAGTGGGTCATTGGGATCCACTAAGCACACCCTAGTTGGAAGCTTGATAGTTTAACTTTTTGTGTATGGTTTATTTTTATTTTATGTAGGAGTGTTATGCCTGCATGTAAGTGCATCCCTGTTATGAGGAGGACAGACCAGGGTGTTGGATCCCCTGGAATTGGAGTCATGGATGACAGTTGTTAGCTGCTCTGTGGTGCTGGGATTTGAACCTGGGTCTTCTGTAAGAACATCCAGTGTTCTTAACTGCTGAGCCATCTCTCCAGGCCCATTTGTTTGTTGGGTTGTTTGTTTTGGTTGTTTTTAAGACAGGGTCTCCCTGTAGCCCCAGCAGGCCTGGAACTCACTCTGTAGACCAGGCTGGCCTCGAACTCTCAAGAGATCTACCTGCCTCTGCCTCCTGAGTGCTGGGATTAAAGGTGTGTGCCACCACGCCCGGCTTCATTTGACTGTTTTTTTTTTATATTTAATATTTAATTGATGTGAGTTCAACAAGTATCCAGTTTTGCCCAGACACTGTCTACAGGTTACATGGTGTTTTAGGACTTAGTAAAAGTAAATATGTGTATATTAAACAACATTGGTTTAAAGGCTCTGATAAAAACAGTAATGCATCTGAGTTAAATGGAGATATAAATTAATGTTGTCCGCATTTGTTTTACATAAAATCTGTATAACAATAACTTTGGGATTGGCACATACAAATGTTCTCTATAATTTTTCTGTTATACAGTATCACCTTGTAGCATTCTCTTTCACCTATAAGATGATTTAACGTAAAAATTAAGTTTGTTTCCCAACTTAATCACATACAGTCACCCAAAACAGCATGGGTGAATTTGACGCAATCTGTGCCTTGATTCCACCCTATAGGTATGTATAATACAACTGCCTTCTGGAGATCCATGGGTCAAAAAAACAAAAATCTAAAAAAAAAAGGGGGGGATACAGATAGATATGAAACCTTTTTGTCAAAAACCTTGCAATTCAAATCTTAAAACTAACTACGGGAAAAGATTTGTATGTTCCAACAGATCAAAATGTCACCAACTTAACAGCTGAGAAATTGAGTAGGATGTACCAGAAAGTGTCAACAGAAAGGTTGGCCCGTCTGAACATTGAAAGAAAGAAAAGCCTCAGATAGCTACAAACATCAAACCCCTCTGTGGATCCTACTTGTAACAACTATTTATAATGAGTCCTAATGAAACTAACCTTCTAGGTGCCGCAAAGGTTTTAATATGAGAGACTTTCTTACCTCCCCCCCATAGAACAAGGAGAAATATGATGATGATGAGGTCGCTCTCCAACTGTAAATTGGAGACAACTATTATAGAGGTAATCTCTCATAAAACCAGTAAAACTGCCTTCTTCAATTGACTAATAGACATAGGAACTGTGAAAAGGATTATTCTCTACTCAGAACCAAATATAATACTAAAGTCTCCTTAAGCTATGCACTTAAGCAAAATATATTAATACAGGAGCTCTGACATCAGCAATGGATTATTCTACCAAGGAGATGTTGGCCAGGGGATCCAAGCCCCCACAAAAGGTA
>VZQC01014929.1:357979-415690 GCA_009823505.1 Rhizomys pruinosus | reverse complement strand
CCATACCACTCCTGGGCATGTACCCTCAAGACTTACGCCACCACAGAGATACATGCACGGCCATGTTTATTGCAGCTCTCTTCACAATAGCAAGGAGCTGGAACCAACCTAAATGCCCCTCAACTGACGAGTGGATAGAGAAAATGTGGTACATCTACACAATGGAGTTCTATGCAGCAGTAAAGAAAGACGACATCACAAGCTTTGCAGGAAAATGGCTGGAGCTAGAGGACATCATGCTGAGTGAAGTAACACAGTCCCAGAAAAACAAACGACAAATGGTATCCCTCATCTGTGGATGCTAGTGCCAATTACCCAGTTGTAATTGTTGTGTAGGGCCCCCTGAGCTTTTGTCCAAAGCAGTTGGGCATAATGCATATTGGAAACAACAACAACAACAACAACAGAAAGGACTGCATCAAAGAACTGACCGAAACAGTGAACTTCTGCTCAAAACGGTCAACTTCCTCATGGAGAATACTGAGAAAGACTAAGAGATGAAAAACATATTTGGCAGAATGCATGAGCTCTGGCGGGGTCGGGGAATGGGCGGGAACACGGGTCTAGATTTGTTAAAAAAAATAAAAATAAATTTATGTTAAAAAAAAATCTTAATGCAAGAATACAGTATTTTATTTTATTTTATTTTACTTTACTTTTATTTTATTTTATTTTATTTTTTTTGGTCTTTTTGAGACAGGGTCTCCCTGTAGCCCCGGCTGTCCTGGAACTCACTCTGTAGACCAGCTGGCCTTGAACTCACAAAGATCCGCCTGCCTCCGCCTCCCTCCGCCTCCCGAGTGCTAGGATTAAAGGCGTGTGCCACCATGCCAGGCCCCAAGTTGGCTAGTTTTAAAAGAATCTGTGCAAAGGGAATGAAGGAATGGGGGGAGGTGTGGGTGGCTCTGGACAGTCAAGTTCAAGTTCTGGTGGTGCAGCAGGGTCTTTGTGTAAATAAGTTTTACAAGGTGATGGTGGAGAATACAGAATAGTTTTACAAAGGTTACATTCTGGTGATCATTCTTTTGATAGAAAAGATCTGAAATCTTTGTAGTTATTTCTCTCAGGAACTGTTCCAGGTAGGATTCATCACCCCATTTTCTAGATGAGGAAAAGCAGCTGAGAGAAATTAGAGAGCTAGCTTAAAAAAAAAAAAAAAGCACACAAAAAAACCAGGACTCAAAGACTGGCGTGGTGGTTCACGCCTTTCATCCTAGCACTCGGGAGGCAGAGGCAGGCGGATCTCTGTGAGTTCAAGGCTAGGCTGGTGTAGATTTTGCTGTCTGCAAAGGTAGGTGCCATCTACAGGGATGCTACAGGTAGCAGGGCCCAGGACTCCCCACACCAGTCTTCTAAGCAAAGAGTTACAGAGGAGATAGCTCAGTGGTGTTATTCAAGGATGAGGACCTGAATGTGAATCCCTAGAACCTACATAACACTGGGCGTGGTAGTGTATATCAGTACTCTGAGTCCTCCCATGTTAGATGAAAGGTGGGGTCAGGAGACTCTCATGAAGCTTGACGGCCAGTTAGTCTGGTATATGGCAGTCCAGTGGCAAAACACAAAGAGACCCTATCTCTAAAAAGGTGGAGGTGAGGACCGACACTGAAGGCAGTCACTGACCTACACACATACACACTGTGGCACCTGCAGGCCGACATACACTCCTCCCTCGTACATGCACACACATCACATATAGACACACAGAGTTGCTGTAGGAGGCTGTCAGAATGGGGTGAGGTGAGATGGTCCCCCACAAGTGTCCTTTGCCTGGTCTGCTGATGCCCCACTTTCATGCTCCTGGTGGAAGACATGGCCTGGAAAGTGGAAAGTCAGGCTATATTGAAGAAATAAAGGCTTCCACAATGAACCATCCAATATAAAGGACAACAATAAGATTACTATACAAGACTGAGGGAGGAAAGTGGCTGCAAGCCAGATAAAATCCGTATCTATCTTAGCAGGAAGGTAATAAATGATGGTCAACCCAGATAAATCCAGATATAGCTGCTTCTTCTGCATTGTATGTGGCCAGGTGGAGTCCACCCTGAGGCCTGTGAACACAAATAGCTTTAGGAGGTATCCCCAGGGGGCTAGGTGTGTAGTTCAGTTGGAAAGAGTGCCAGCCTAGCATGCATGAAGCTCTGGGTTTGATTCCCAGCACAAAACTGGATGTGGTTGCCCAAGCCTCTAATCTCAGTACTGGGTAGATGGAGGCAGCAGGATCTGGAGCTAAAGGTTATCCTTGGCTACATAGCTATTTCAAAGGCCAGCATGTGGTACACCAGACTTTGCCTAGGAAACAAACAAAAACAAGTGTCCCTGGATTGAGGCTGGGCATGGTGGTTGGCCTAGGTCTGTAATCCCAGGACTCAGGATGGAAAGGAAGGAAGATCCAGAGTTCAAGGCCAGTCTAGAGTAATTTTAAAGGCCAGCTTGGGCTCCACAAGACTCTGATTCAAAATAAAAAGTAAATGAGCAGCAGGCATAGTGATGCATGTTTTTAATTCCAGCATTCAAGTGGTAGAGGCAGGCAGATCTAGGCCAGCCAGAGCTACATAGTGAGATTATGTTAAGAAAAAAAAAGTATAGGTAAACAGGATGGTTAGTGGGTGAAGGTGCTTGCCATGGTGCCTGAGGACTTGAGTTTAGTCCTGGAGACTCACGTGGTAGGAGAGATCCGACTCCCTAGGGTGGTCCTCTGACCTCTACTTGTGTGCCATGGTGGGCATAAGCACACACACACAAGGATAAATATATTAATATAAAAAGTAATATAAATAAAAGAGATTATCCCAGAACCAAGGAGGAGGATTTTTTCAAAAACTCTTCCTTCAGGGCGTGGTGGCACACGCCTTTATGGGAAGAGGCAGAAGCATCTCTCTAAGTCCGAGGCCAGCCTGGTCTCCATAATGAGTTCCAGGCCAGCTGGGTCTACAAGGAGACCCAGACTCAAACAACAACAAAAACAAAAAGAATGATTCAAAGGCTGAAGATTTAGCTCTGTGGTGGAATGAGTGCCTACCACACACAAGGGTCTGTGTGCAGTCCCCAACACTGCCAATAAAAGGTTTTAAAACTTTCTGAGCTTTGTTTCCAGGCTAGCCTGGGCTGCAGTGTGAGATTTGATCTCACAAAAAACAAAACAGAAAAAGAAGAGGTGTGAGTGACTGCCTGGAGCCCCCTTTCCAGTGGCTCATGGGCCACTAGTGCTGCTGCTCACCCGGTCTCAGCCGCAGTGTCTGCGGGGGTTGTCCCGCGGGAAGCTGTGGTGCTGGCGACCGGTCACGCGGTTCGCCGGGAACAGCTGGGGTTATTAGGACCTTTGCCGCGGCGTGGATGGCTGAAGAATGCACGTGCGTGTGCCCACTTAAGGTGACTCTGGAGTCCGCTCACCCCACAAACTCAGAGAAGAGAGAGAGGGGGCACAGCGGGAAGGTCACACCTCAGAACCTGGAGACCTTGCTCTGTGAGCCCCAGCTGGGGAAGGGGGCGGGACCAGCGCAGAAGCCCTGCCTACCTCTCTGCAGAGGCCGCGTTCCGCCCCGCCCTACCGGTGCGCCTGCCTCTAACCGCTGCCAGCTCCTTGCAACATCGCAATACCCACGCAGGGGTAGAGGGCGGTACCATCATGGGGCGGGGCCATTAGGAAGCCCCGCCCACCCGCCGAGAGGCCGCGCTCCCCGCGCCTAGCAAGTGCTGCAGCACCCGCTCCTGGGTAGGACTGTTGGGCGGGGTCACAGCGGCAGTCCCGCCCACCTTCCTGGATAGGCCACGCCCTCCCTAAGAGTGCTGCTCTCTTTTCTGCAGCTCCCGGTGCCTTGCTGCACAGTCCCATCTGCTTGGGGGTCGGCTCTGGGGGTGGGGACACAGTGAAGCCACGCCCACCCTCAGAGGCTGTTACCAGCTTGAGCGCCCCCCACCTCCCCGCTCCGGGCGCCTCCCAGCACCGCCGCATCCTCTGGCCGGTGGTGCTAAGGGGCGGGGCCAGGGGTAGGGTCAGGTCGGGGCGTGACGTCGCCTCGCGGCCGGCCGCCCGGGAGGCGGGGCGGCGGAGAGGCGGCGGCCCGCTCGGCCCAGGCCAGCCCGCTGCGGCGGCGGTTGGCTTGCTGAAGGCGGCGCGGGGAGCCGGCTCCTGGCGGCCTTCCGCAGCTGCTAAGTTGTCACTCGGTCCTGGCCTCGGCGCCTGGCCTGGCCCGCCCTCGCCCTCCGCCATGGCCCTGGTGCTGGACGCCGAGCCGGCGACGGGGCCCTCCCGCTGGCTGCCCACGCACGTCCAGGTGACAGTGCTGCGGGGCCGCGGGCTGCGAGGCAAGAGCTCCGGCGCCGGCAGCACCAGCGACGCGTACACGGTTATCCAGGTGGGCCGCGAGAAGTACAGCACCTCGGTGGTGGAGAAGACGCTGGGCTGTCCGGAATGGTGCGAGGAGTGCTCCTTCGAGCTGCCGCCCGGCGCCCTGGACGGCCTGCTGCGGGCACAGGAGGCGGACTCGAGCCCGGCGCCCTGGGCCTCAGGCCCCGCCGCCGCCGCCTGCGAGCTAGTGCTCACCACCATGCACCGTTCGCTCATCGGCGTGGACAAGTTTCTGGGCCGGGCCACCGTGGCGCTGGACGAGGTCTTCCGTGCAGGCCGCGCCCAGCACACGCAGTGAGTCGGAGGCCCGAGGGAGGGGGACGCACAAACGGTTGAAGGCCTAACTGGTAGGGGCTGGTGGAAGATCGGGACTCCCCTGCCACGCGCTCAAGGACATAAACCGACATATTAGTTGTTGCTTCTTATTTGGGGATCCCTTCCCTGTCACCCAAACTACTTAGGTGTTGGTGGGGCATTGGAGGCCTGCTGGGGCTAGACTAATGACCCAAGCGTTAGGAATACTTGGTCAAGGAAAGTTAGGCATGTTACGTTCAGGCTGTGGGAAATGAAGAAGGGTAACTTAGGGCCCCGAGCCCGTCTTTCCTCGAAGGGGTAGGGAACTACAGGCACAGTGGAGAAGATGTCTCACCTTGTTGGGGTTTGGAAAGTGAGGTGTTACCCTCCAGGGCAAGATTGAAGAGAGACATCCTAGCAAATCTAGGGGTTATGCAAGGCATCTACATTTTGCCTCTTCTGGAATGCTCTCCACCGTCTAGACACACTCTGATTCTGTGTTCAGGGTGGCTAGACTGAGGATGGGACAACCTAACAGTAAAGGAAGGAGACACATGGCCGGCCTTCAGAGGGGTTGCCTGACCAGCGTGGAGGCAGCCTCACTGGTCATCACCCAGCAGTTCTCCAAGTCACTTCCAGAAAGACTAGTGGGTTTTTTTTTATTTATTTTTAGTGTGTGTGTGTGTGTGTGTGTGTGTGTGTGTGTGAGACATTTGGGCTTCCCTGGATGAAGATCAAGCCCCAAAACTTGGAACACCTTTTCTGTTTGGACTTGGGGGGATCTGGAAGTCAGTCCCCAGGGATGACCACCTGCTGTGGCTCAGTGGGGTGGTTAACTTCCAAGCTTCCTAGGTGGGGTCAGGAAGTGAATGGAAGCTAGGTTGGTGCCCTACTTAGGAGTGTTGTGAGAAGGGTTTGCTGGGATCATAGCATGCAGTTAGTCAGTTGAGGAAGGCTTGCTGGAGGATGAATCTTGAGCCTGTTGCAGACCTAAGAGAAAGCAGGATCTGAGTAGATCATGACTAGGGCAGGACCTTCCTGGCTGGCTGTGGTTGGGGTGGGAGAGAACAGGGCTGGATCCAGGCAGGGCTTTGACCTGACTCCATTTCCCCTTTGCTGGCTTCTCTTCTTCCTTCATGACTTGCTGTTTGGTTGCTGGGTGTGGGATCATGTGGTATAGCTTGGCACTTGTTTTGTTCTTTTCCTCCCTCTGTGTGTCCTCCCTCCTTCCCAGCCCAGCCAGACCAAGGGGCTAGATGTGGGTGGGATGTTCTCTTTCTCCTGCTCTCTTAACCTCTTCGGTTTCATATCACCTCTTCACTACTCAACTAGGCTGGCCGATGACGAGTGGTATGTGAATTAGAGGGAGGGTGGGCTAAAAGGGATGGAAAGAAAAAGCCTCTAGCTTGCAGGGAGAAGCTTTGATGTTTTTTTCTCCAGTTCCTGCCTTTGCTTTCCTTTTGCCCTTGGATCTTGCTTAGCGGAGCTAGCCCAGCCTGCAGGTCCAGGTGGGCCTGCTTTCAGCCAAGAACAGTGCTCCCCGGAGAATTTGTCTTGCCATTCCTTGATCTGAATGGGAGCCTTAATTTACTTTCAGAAGTCATCTTTTCTACAAGCATCACTTCACACCCACCTGGCTGCCTTTCCTCTGATGTAGTGACCTAGGTTATTTATAGAGTTGGAGAGGGTAGGAAGGGGTGCACTTAGGGTGGCAGAGGAAAAGTCCAAGCAGTTGGCTTGTTCCTCTAGCTTACTGGACCTCACAGTCCGCTCACTGACTGAGAGCCAGGGCTGCTACCTCTGCTCCATTGCCTCAGGCTCTAATGGCCACTCCTGGTAGCATTTCCTGGAGCACCCTGGCTTGGGCCACTAAGGCAGTGAGTCTGCACAAAGCCTAGTCAGAGAAGACCAGAGGTCAGCTCCGGATGGTGGTGGGAAGAACTGTACTCACAGTTAACTCCAGAGCCAGCTGTGCTAGTCTCGGGGGAATGCATCGCACGATGGTCCTCTGTCACCCAGAGGACCTGACTCAGGAAGGGCAGGCTCATGGGTAAGAGGAGGAAACCAGGGAGTTGCACAGAA
The DNA here is from genome assembly GCA_009823505.1 of Rhizomys pruinosus. Lineage (NCBI taxonomy): Eukaryota > Metazoa > Chordata > Mammalia > Rodentia > Spalacidae > Rhizomys > Rhizomys pruinosus. The sequence continues at coordinate 408,960 of VZQC01014929.1, read as the reverse complement.
CAGATCCCGTTCTTAAATATGCCACCCCGGCAAGGCAGGTAAACTCTTGGTGCCTCAGATTCCTCATCTCTGTAATGGGGATAACTCACACCTTCCCAAGGTTTATGTGAGAGATGAAGTGAAAATACAGAAGAAATTAATGCAGTTCCCAGTTCATGGTATGTGTGTGGAGGTTAGTGAACAGTAGTGATAGTGGAGGGACACACTGTCTGGCAGCCCACATCTAAACGTTCCCTTGCCTTGGAAGAAGTGCACATGTGCTAAGGGAGATAAGAACCTACAGGTATTGGAAAGCCTCAGGACCATGGGTGGTGACGGAGTTCCCACCCAAGCAAGCTGCATTTCTATAGCCCTCTGCAAGCGTTCAAACTTGGGCTGAACCTGGGAGACATCCATGGTCTTAAAGCCAGGCTTGGGTCAGCTGATGGCACAGTAGTCCTCCCTGGCAGCCTTGTTTGGAGCTGCCCATGCCCTGGGGAAAGGCACGCTGACACCATGCTAGAAAAGCTGGAGACAGATTCATTCCAGTTCTGTGAGTCATTAGCAGGCAAGTTTCTTAATCATTTCCTCCCTCCTGCAAGGGTCGCAGTGATGCCAGTCACTATATAAATTGGTAAGATAGCATGTATAAAGGCTTGGTATAGTTCAGAGAGACCATTTTACAGATAGGGTTGAGGTTGCTCTGGAACCTGGCTTCCTGTGCTGAGGCTCTAGCTACCCCAGGGATCCCTGAAGGTCCTTGAGGCACTCTGTAAGGTGAAAGCTTCCAAATAATGAAAGAGGAAATTCTCTCTACTTTCACATAGGGGATTGAACTTGGGGGCCAGTGTATGCTAGACAAGCACTGTACCACTGAGCTACATTTGCCACTCTTGAAGAAGGAAGTTCTCAAACAAAAAACATGGTGCACAAGACACTTGAATGTGGCCACTTCTCGTCTTGAGAATCCTGAACCACCATACTACCACCTTGATGCTATGGCTGTGAGCATCTCAAGAAGCTGCTTCCTTTAAGCTTTTTTTTTTTCCTCCCTAGCAACCTTCTCTGTACTCTAGGTTTGCTTCCCTGGCTCCTAGGACAAAGATGGGATGGTGGAGATTAGTGTTCTTTGTTTCCTGTGGGGTAACTTGGACTCTTCTGGATTTACTGTTGTGGATGTGGCTTGTACTACAGGGAAATGACCTGAATAACTCAGAAGAGGGGGATGATGTGGAAGTAAAAGTTTCAGAATGGGAATCTAGGGAGTCTGCCATAGAGCTATTTGGGTTGGGGAGACCTGCTGCTGGTTCTTCTGGGACTGTTCGTCATTCTGTGTATTGAGAGATGGGAGGGCGCAACACCATCCTGCTGTGTGAAGCCCCACATTTACCTTTTCTTGACCTGGTTATAACCCTGAGGCCTAGGGTATAGAAGCCCATTAATTGGAGCATTGTAGAGGCTGGTCCTCTGAAAAAGCCAAGCCAAAGCCATGGTGTGGGTTTGTCAGGTGCCACTAGTTGTCTTCTTTCATCTGAGACTGGACCTGCCATGCCCATGGTCAGGCTGGTTTGTCACTGCCTCCCCAGCCTGTGCCACATTTCTTTGTGTTTTTTTTTGGGGGGTGAGGGAAGCCCAGGGAGGCCTGTGGTTGTGGAGGTCTGAGGGCAGAGGTTCTGCCTGACTGGTCATGACCATTTGAACTGGTTTTCCTGCCTCTACCTTCCAAATGCTGGGGTGATAGGCATGAACTACCACACTAGGCAGTTGGGAAGGTCTCTAGAAGGGCTTCTTTTCATCTTTTAGCTTTGAAATCTCCTGCAGCACCCCACAGCCCACTGCCTTCTCCCCTGGGTTCCAGGTGTGGCCTGGTTTTCAAGGAGCACTGGAGTCACTTAGGCCATTACTTGAACCCCGGGTCTGGACTGGAGCCTGGGGGTCACTGGGCAACGCGTGGCCACATTTAAGATTCACAGCTTCATCTTTCTCGGGTTTTGGAATTTTGTATTTGGGGTTGCTTGAGCAGCAGCGTCAGGGGAAGTTTAGGAAGTGTGACTCCTCATCTGGTTGGGTGGCTCCTTCTGGCTGGCACAGTGCCTTCTCCTTCCCTCTGCATCTGTTCTTGGCTCTGAGTCCAGGCTGGAACCAGGAGCCTTTAGGGGCCCATAGTCAGCCCCATGTGCCCCCTGCCCACTCCAGTAGGCAGCTGTGGATGAGGTACATCTTAGCAGAGCCCACTGTCCTGGGTGACCTTGAGGTCTGGTCTTTGCTTTTTTCTTTAAGAGGCAGGGTAGCTAAGGCTGACCTGGAGGAACTTGCCGTGTAGTCCAGGGTACAGCTGCCTGCCCTTGGTATTGCAGCCACTCTGCTGCTGTGACACTTTCCTTGCTGTTAAACTGCTGCTTTCTCCAGATGTTTCCCTTGCCCTTCCCACCCTGTGTGGGACAGATGAATAATACAATGACAGGACCTGCTGTTGCTCTATGGAAACCCCCCCCCCCAGTTCATTTCCATGTACAGAATGTGTCCTCAGCCTGGTCCTGGAAGCCCTGTGCTGGAAGACTGGTCACTTTGTTCCAAGCTGGTTTCAGGTTGTTTCTTCCTGGGCACATGGCAGTAAGGGCTTGAGTGGGGCTCGGCCCAGCCAGTAGTGAGCAGGGCTCTTAGAGTGGAGATACTTCAAGTAGGAGCCCTGGCCGGCCGCCAGAACCTTCAGCTTGACCTTTGCTTTGTCCCTTGGGGGAGTGGAGTCCTTACTCAGAGAATTCCAGCTGCAGAGGTAGAGGGATGGAACATGTGGAAACTGAGGCCAAAATCAGCCTTGTGAGCCCACAGCCCACTTCCTTCTCTGCCCTGGGTTCCAGGTGTGGCCTGTTTTCAAGGAGCAGTCAAGGCCATCTAGGCCATCACTCGAGCACCAGGTCTGGAGTGGAGTCTGGAAGCTGGGAAGCTGCTCAGCTGTCTATGGAGGCTGTGGCTTTGTGTGGCTTCTGTTCTGCCCTGGCAGCTTAAGGAGCGCTAGGATTTGGGTGAGGAGTAGCTGGCATCTGGATCCTCTGCCACCCTTTTTATCAGTCACCAAGCTCTCTCTAGGGCTTAATGTCCATTAGCTCAGAGCAAGCCTATGAAGTGTAGTTGCTGGTACTATGTTTAACGCTGAGTGATTTTTTGCCACAGACAGGCGAGACAGCTTTCACATGGCACATGACAGGGCTTGAACCTGTGCTCTTGACCACACTGCCATGCTGCCCACCTTGATGCTCTTTCCCTCCCCTGCACAAGCCCAGGTGTAGTACAAATTTGGAGGTTGGCCTTGGGGACCTGCTTCCAAATTTGTACTGGCAGAACCCTGGTTTATAGGTAAGCAGACAAGCTCTGTGGTTCTAATCTGGTCATGATTTTTCCCAAGGGGTCCCATACTTGCTTGACCTGACAGAAGGCTACTGACCCCCTCAGTCCCCCTCAGAGATGTGCCCCTTGCCATTTGTGTCCCCCCCCCCTTTTCAGCATTTGGGAAGCCTTTCCCAGGTACTGCTGCAACCTCTGTGCCTAGGCCAGTGCTTTGGAAGAAACAAAAGAAGGAAAAATGTGTAGTCCCTTCTAAAGAAGGACAACAGTGTGTCGAAGAGGAGACTTACAGGAAGGCTTTCACCCCATAGAACAGCATATAGACAGCCCTGGAGGAGTCGGATGGGGTGTCTGCAGAATTGGAGAATTTTGTGTGGGCTTACTGGGAGAGGAACGTGAGGCCTGCTGAGGCCTAGTGGCCAGGAGGCACGGAAAGGACCCCTTCAGAAGTGGGGGTGCAGTGTTGGGGCTGGCCCGTGGGAAGCAGTGCAGGTAGCTGGGCTGAGTTTAGATCTGCCTTGCCCTCACCTTGAGTTACCTTGCTCTTCTTCTCGGAGGGAGCCAGTATTAGGAGCTCTGAAGTAACCTTTCAGTTGTTGCCTGCGTTTGCAAGCAACTCCACTACATATTTTCTTCTCCCTCCCTGTTTGCCCAAACACAGCATTCTCAACACAGTTCTGTACCTGTGACACATCCGCTTCACTCTCCCACACGGGGACATCTATTGTTGGCCTCCATCTGTCATGGGGTCAAAACATGCTCTAGGAGACGGATAGTCACTCCTTAGTCTTGGCAGCCCTAACCCTGTGGAAGGATCCTGTGGGAAGTGGACATGAAGCTAGGAATGCCCTGGGGATGGGGGTGGATTAGGTAGAAGTCTTAGTCTTCCTTCTCCCCTGGTTACTGAGGCTCCCTGAATAGGGCAGTTCCCTCCTTTCTCCTGGTCAGTCTTTGCTGTTTGGTCCTAGCCACCTTGCTCCCATTGGCCAATGACAGCCCATAAAAGGCCTTTGATAGACAATAAACCCAAAGATTTATATGTGGTTGGCCTACTTCTCAGCGTGCTTTCCCAGCATCACCTCATTTTGTTCTTCCCTGAGGGCAACAGAGTGGCCCCTATTCCAATAGATTTGGAGGACTGGGCTCTCAGGATGTAGAATGACTTCAAGGTCACATGGCTTATTAGTGGTGGATAGGTTCCTGACCTTGAAGCCCAGTGCACTCTCCCCTGCCTGTGCTACTGATCTTGCATCTCGAATGCCCTGTCTGTGGTGTTTAGACTTGCGTCCCAGCATTTTTATAGCCTTCTCCTGTAAGTGAGCTTGGGACTCCCTGGCCCCTTCAGAGGCCAACTGATAGAGGCAGACCTTTGGAGCCTCAGGGAGTGGACAAAGATTATAGGAGATGTTTATGCTGAGGACGATGTGGGGGCTGGGCCTAGCTGGGGTGTGAGGTAACAGCCACAGGAGTGACCAGTGAATGCCAATCTAGGCTCCTCTAGGGGTTGTTGCTGCCAGGCTTGACATGGTGCCAGAGGAGGTGACAAAATTACTGTTTGGCTTTGATAAGAGACCTTAATCATGTCCTGGGATTGTGTCTGGCTTACAGTTTAAGTATAGAGACCAAGCCAAAGGGTGGGTTAGGTGATGGGACACAGGGCTGAGGCCCCCTCACCTCCTGTCCACTGGTTTGTGAGACAGACTGCTTATGTGGGGCTTTGAAGAGGAGAGAAAGCAGGGGAGAGAGGAAAAGGCAGGGCAGATGGGGAACAGCCTTCTAGTTCTCCAGACTCAGTGGGAGGTATAGCTGGTGTTTTCCCTGGGTTTTGTCTATTTTATTACCCCTGTTTTGCAGAGTCAAATGGCTTTTAAAAATTCACTCGGTGGGCTGGGGACGTACCTCAGTAGTAAAGCTTGCCATGTATGCAATCCTGGGTTTAGTCGTCAGTACTGCAAAAAAGAAAAAAAACACCAAAACCCAAATCCACTCGGAGAGGCAGCTTAGTTGGTAGAGCAGCTTATCTGGCATATAGTAAGCCCTGGGTCTGATCTCAGCAGTAGGTCAGAGGTTAGACTAGAACAAGGCCTCCTGTTTTTCAGTCTACTAGGGTTTCTCACAATGGCCTTAAATATCACCCCTTCACCCCAGTTTCTTTCTGAGACTAAATCTTATGTCTTGCCAACATCATCTCTTTATCTAGTTAGTGGCAGAAGGCAGGCTCCATTGTTTCACTTTTTTTTTTAAGACAGGGTCTCCTTGTATATCCAGGCTTATCTGGAAATCTTGGGCCCAAGTGATCCTCCTGCCCCAGCCTCTGGAGGTCTGGGGTTGCACGAGGACCACCACGTACTCAGCTAGGTGTTCCACACCCTGGGTCCTGATTTCACTCTCCTGTCAGTCACCATGACAACATGAGAAACCAAGGAAGGAAGGATTTATTTTGGCCTGCAGTTTCAGAGATTTCAGTTCAAGGATGGCTGGATTATTACTTTGGCCCTGAGGTTAGGTAGACTATTCTGGTGTCTGAGGCCTATGGTAGAGGCTACCACTTAACCTCATGGTAGCCTGGAACAAAGTGGGGACAGGAAGCAGCCCAGAGACAAGATACCCTTCTAATACCCCCACTCGTGACCGACTTCTCCAACCAGGGCTTACCTCCCTTGACTCTGTCAATAGATTGACTATTGACAAGGGCAGAGCCTTTTCTTTTGATCCTATCACCTTGAAGTTAGTTTTTTGGGTGTCACTTCATATCCAGACCATAATAGGTGGTGACTTGGGTTGTAGAGGACAGGAAAGACTGACTTTCCTGTCAGTCAAAGGAAAGCCTAAGTGGAGTGGCTGTGCCACAGTGCTGCTGCCAGGGCACCAGAAGGAGGTCCCCTGAGGGCCCCTAACTCTCCTGCCTTCCCCATTGTTCCTAGGTCAGGATTTCCTATATGAGCCAGGATCTCATTATGTAGCATAGGTTGTACTTGAACTTGATCCTCCTGTCTCTGCCACCTGGATACTGGAATTATAGGCATATATTGGCTCTAGGATTTTTTTTGTTGGCTTTGAACTCAGAGGTCCACTTGCCAATGCCTCCCAAGTGCTAGGATTAAAGGTGTATGCTACCACACTTGGGTTTTTTTTTTGAGACAAGGTCTCATGTAGCCCAAGCTAGCCTCACTAGCTGAGGATGTAGCTGAGGATGATCTTGAACTTAATTCTCCTGCCTCTGCCTTCCAGATTGCTGGGATTATGGATGTGCCCACACCTGGGTTATGTGGTGCTGAGGATAGAACCCAGGGCTCATGTGTGATAGGCAAGCAGTCTACCAGCTGAGTTGCAGCCCCAGTCCTTGGATTTTTTTTTCTTTTGAGACAGGGTGTAGGTAGCCCAAGCGGCCTTGAACTTGCTGTGCTGCCAAGAATGACCTTGAACCCCTGATCCTCTTGCCTCACAGTTGCTGGGGTTGCAGGCATAAATCACCGTGCCTAGCTTCCCAGATTTTTTTTTTTGTCTTTTTGAGACAGGGTCTCTGCTTAGTCCCAGCTGGCCTGGAGCTTGCTATGTAGACCAGGCTGGCCTTGAACTCACAGAGATCTTCCTGCTTCTCTCTGCCTTCTGCTAGGATTAAAGGTGTGTGCCACCATGCCTGGTGGTTATTGATTTTTTTTTTTTATTTTCTTACTGTTGAGAAAGGGACTCACTGTACGCTCACTGTCCTGGAACTTAATCTATGAGACCAGGGCTGGATCTCTGAAACTCACAGAAGATCTGCCTGCCTCTGCTCCCCAAGTGCTGGGTATTAAAGGCATTGCACATTTAGCTGGTTTTATTCTAGTTGTTTTTTTTTTTTTGTGTGTGTGCTGTATTTTGGCGTACTGTGAACAAAGGCAGGTATCTGAGGAGCCAGAAGAGGGTGCTGGGAGATTCCCTGGGTTGGAGTTAGCAGTGAGTTTGTGAACTGCCCTATGTGGGTGCGATGGGAACTAGACCAGGTCATCTGGAAGAGCAGGAAGAAGTCTTAACCACTATGTGCAACTCTACAAGCCCTGATATGTATGTTTCTAAAACCTCTAGACTTAGCTGGCTGTCCAGCTTTTTTTTTTTTTTATTTTTTTTCATCTTTTTGAGACAGGGTCCCAGGTAGCACCAGCTTGGGCCTGGAACCTCACTCTGTAAACCAAGCTACCTTGAACTCACAAGATACCCGCCTTGCCTCCAGCTTTAGCTGCGACACAATCGAGACAAAGTGTGTGCCACGCCATCTGCATGGCACTTGTTTTTAAAAAAAATAAACAAAAGTGCCTGTTAATTTATGATCAGAAATTGCTGTTAAAAGTATAAAGAGTTGAGGGCTAGAGAGATGGCCTAGCGGTAAGTAGCACTTGGTTTGCTTGGTGGATCATGGAATGCTTCAAATCCAGCCCTGCTACTTGATGAGTGGTTCAGAGGTGAGCACAAGGCTCAGGAATGGGGGCATCATCAGGAGTGGTGGCAGAGATACAAGACAAGGAGAAAGGCCTGTGTCCTGGCCCAGGCCTAACCCCTAACCTCCACAGAGGATTGTGTTAAGCTTACCATTGGTCCCGAGTGGGACCAGGAAGAGAATGAATGAGTCAGGACCCCCTGGATGCTCTGGAACCATCTTCACAGTCAGGTGCTTTGTGAGAATACAGCCACAATGCCATCATCAGACATCACTAGCTCAGTAGGGGTCACTCTGCTATGACAGTGCTCTTGTGCATATATATATATATATAATTAATTATTAATAATATTATATATTATATATTTTTTTGGCTGGGGGTTCTGTCGAACAGGGTCTCCCTGAAGCCAATGACTGTACCTGGAGCTCACTCTGACCAGGCTGGCCTTGAACTCCAAAGATCACACGTGCCTCTGCCGCTCCAAGTGCTAGGATTACAATGTGTGCACCACCATGCCTGGCTTTATGTGTTCACACATTTTTTGTGTAACAAGGATTGTTGCTTGTATGAATGTAAATATGCACCTGTGTTGCAAGCCCAAAGAGACCAGAAGAAGGGTTCATGATCCCCTGGAAATGGAGTTAATGAAATCAGTTGTTAGCTACCGATGTGGAATTCTGGGAAATCAAACCCACGGTACTCGCAAAGAAACGTCAATGTTCTTAACCTTTGAGCCACTCTCAGCCCCAAGTAGTCCATACATATATAACTATATAATAATATATATATATAATATACACCGCATGCACATATCAAATATACTACTATCCATACTAGCTCCCTACATAATATATATAATGTAACTACATATCACCACATGCCACATACTCCACATTTAATATATATACATAGTATATATCGCTCAATATAACTTATAAATTAGTTTTTTTTTTTTTTTTGTCTTCTTTTGAGCCACATGGGTCCAAACGAATCGTGTGAGCGCCCACGGTGAGTCGCGGAACTACCACACCATACAGTCTGTACACCAGGCTGGCCCTTGAACTCACAAGAGTGACCGCCTGTCCTTCATCGACCCTCCCAAGTGCTAAGGACTAAAGGCGTGCACCATGAGATCGACCCACATAATTCACCATTATAACACCTCAACACTACTTTGTCTGAGACAGGCCTGTAATTCCACATAGAAACAACTTGGATCGCCTTCTTTATAAGCGCAACAAAGCTTCTATGCATCATTACATACTTTCCAACTATGGCTGTTTACTGTCTACCACTAAAGGACTCATCTTTTTGCCGTATTTCTCCAAACAAGTATCAGATTAACAACGATCAGGCTAGGAGAAGCTATGGCTCAGTGGTTAAGAACATACTACTGTTGCAGAGGACCAAGATTCAGTTCCAGCACCGCGATGATAGGCCAGGCTCACAGTGGCCAATGTAATTCCAGCTGCAGGGACATCTCAACACTCTTTAGCGACCTTCCTTGAGCATACATAATTGCACAACCATGCCTATATATATATAGATATACTAACATTACTAACAATATATATATACTAGTATATATATGAAAATAAAGAATAAATTCCCAGGATTGTCATGGGCCATACAGCTCTTTTAATTACCAGCACTCAGGAGCAAGTAGGTGGATCTCTGTGGAGTCCAGGCCCCAGCAATTGGCCACTCTTGACCCATAGCCTCAGAGTTTCCCACTGGCCAAGCTGGGGCCAACAGGGAGACCCTTTCCAAAAAAAAAAAAAAAAAAAAAAACCTTACAAAAAAAAAAAAAAAGAATAATAAAAATAAATCTTTAACGGGGTATAGTGGCCTTACTCCTATAATCCCAGCACTTAGAGGCAGAGGCAGACAGATCTCTGTGAAATTTAGGCCAGCCTGGTGGTCTATCTATATAGTCAGATTCAGGCCAGCTGTAGCTACCTACAGGGAGACTGTGTTTCAAAACACCAACTGAGGACTAGAGAGATGTGTTAGCAGTTACGAGCACTGGTTGCTCATGCAGAAGACCCAGGTTTGATTCCTGGCACTCACATGGTGGCTGACAACTGTCTGTAACTCCAGTTTCAGGGGAATCTAAGGCTTTCTTCTGACATCAGCAGGCATTTACTGACATGGGTGCACTTATATGCAGGCAAAACACTAATACACATAAAATAAAAATAATAAATATATTTTTAAAAAATCAAACAGACAAAAAAAACTCTGAAATAAACAAAACCCCAAAACCTTTAATTTTTCAGTTAGATTATAGGATATAAAGATGTAAAATTTCTCCATATCCATTGTTCAACTCCAGAGAAATCAGGAGACATCTGTGGGTTTCTCTGTGGGTCTGAGACATGGGGGCGAATATGTGCTGCACTTGTAGAGGGAAATGGTATAATGCAGTGCAGTGATCAAGGTTCACAGCCCTGAGTTGAAATCCTGACTCTCCTACTTCCCAAGTAAGTAATGTAATAGCCCAGGGAACTGTGTCTGTGCCTATTATTATGAGAGCTGATGCTTCTGTGCCAGGCCTTGCTTGATCTTCACCTATAATCTGATGAATCCTCATAGGGGTCTGGTGAGGCAGGAAGAATGTTGCCTCCATTTCATAGATAGGAGAGGAAGCTGAGGCACAGCAACATTAGCTAACCTGCCCAAGGTCACTGGTGAGCCAGCCCAGATAGCCTGGCTTCCCTAACATGCTTCACCACCCAGGGTCTGTTTCTCATCCTGACCTCACAGAGCTTCAGTGTGCTACGTGCTTAGTATATGAGGGGCTGTGGTTAGTAATGGTGACAAGATTAGTGCTCTTTCAGGGCCAAGTAGTGGGCTGGAGGGGTCAGCACCGGAGTTCCTCCTTTTTTGATCCTGGGCACGTCCAAGGTCCACCTGGGTATCTTCTCTCAGGGGGGGCAAGTGTGCAAACTATCCCTTCACAGGGATCATATGAATTCTAAGACATGGATTCTTGAGAAGCCACTGAAAGAATGAGAGTTCTGTCCTGACCACGGCCCCTCAAAACCTTTTGAAGCTGGGATGTAGCTCAGTGGTAGAGCTGCTGCCTAGCATGCATGAGGCTCATGGTTCAGTCCCTAGCACCCAATAAAACCAAGAGTGGTAGCAGAGGCAAAGGGATCAGAAATTCAAGGTTATCCTCAGCTACGTATCAAATTGGAGGCTATTCTGGACTGCACAAGACTCTGTCGCAAAATATAGTATATCAAAATTATAATTTTGTGGAGCCCCCTGCTCAGAACTATTAAGGCTGGAAATTCCTGGGAGCATGGCCTCCTAGGCTGTGAGCAAGCTCCCCAAGAGCCCTCTTCAGCTGAGCCTCCTCCCCAAGCTCATCTCCCTGACAAGGGTCAGTAGGACCTATGTGGATTTGGGACTTAGCTCTAAGATCTTCCCCATGACTCCAGGGCAGAGGACACACCAGGCTGAGAGTGGAAGCACAAGCAGTCCTCAGATCATGGCACCATTTAGCTCTTCTTGTTAGTGACCTTCCCAGGCCTCACTTATAGCACCTCACCTCTTGATGTGTGCACATCGTGCCATGGTGTACATGTGGATGTCAGAGGACATCGGCAGGTGTCGTTCTTTGTCTTCGCCTTGTTTGAGTCAAGGTCTCTTTGCAATTTGCCACTGTGTAAGCCAGCCTAGTTGGCCCGAGAGCTTCTGGCAATGTTTCCTATCTCGCTGTAGAAGCCCTGGGACTACAGATGTGTGTTAACATGCCTGGCTTCATGTAGGTTCTGAGGATTGAACTCAGGTCCTCACACTTACGGGGCAAGGGTTTTCCTCACCAAGCCATCTCCCGAGCCCAGGGATTCTTTTGTAGCATGAGAAGTACTGACTTGTATCTTTCCTGGAGAGCTGTGTACATAGCATTTTGGGGTGCAAGGACTTCTTTTTGTTTGAGATTTTATTGACTTTTATGTTTGTGAGTATTTTGCCTCCATGTATGTCTGTGCATTCCTGTGTGAGACTTCGGAGAGCAGCAGAGGGGTCTGGGTCTACTGGAGCTGGAGTCACAGGCGGCGTTGGGAACAGAACCCAGGTCCTCTGCAAGAGCAGCCAATGGGCTTAACTGCTGAGCTATTTCTAGTTCTGCAGGGTATTTTCTTATTGCAACTCTGCATCATGTCTAAACTGCCTCAGCTTGTCCCAGCCAGTTACCTTTATCAAAACCCTGTGCTCAGGGCTGGAGAGATAGCCTAGCGGTTAAGAGCACTGACTGCTCTTGCAGAGGACCTGGGTTCGATCCCGAGCACCCACATGGCGGCTGAGAACCATCTGTAACTCCAATTCTAGGAGAACTCCAGTTTCTGGGGAATCCGACACCGTCTTCTGACTTCCGCTTGCACGACACGGGTGCACAAACCTACATGCAGGCAGTACACTCATACACATACAAAAATAAATAAAATTAAAACAAAACAAAACAAAAAAAGCCCTGAGCTCAGAGCACATGCTGCCTGCCTTGGAGAATCTGCTGGATGTGATCAAGGTGAAGCAGTTGGGTACATACTATGAAGACTGTGCAGGTGAGTGATGAGGAACCTGGCCTTTGAGGACTAGGCGGGTGTTAGGGAATCATACTGGGCAGGGTCACTGTCCTTTCTGTTTTGGTGTGGGTGGTATTTTGGAAGTCGTCTGGGGAAAAGGTTGAGTTCATCTTAACACTCCTAATTATAGGAAGTGCTTCATGAGGCCACCCCTTCACCACATGTGCATCTCCTGGCAGGTTGCCCTCTTCTGGGGAGGGGTGGACATGGTTAGGGTCAGTCCTCTAACAAAAAGCATGTCTTGACAGTGATACAGGCCCACTAAGAGAAGTGGATTTATGTTCAAGGCCAGCCTGGGCTACAGGTCAAGTTCAGGGCCAGCCAGGTCAAACCGTAAAACTGTATCTTAAAAATACATAGATCCATACATACATATATACATACGTACAGGCTTGGGATATAGTATCACTCACACATTGCTTATCATGTGTGAGGTTTTATATTCAAGCAATGGAGCCCTAAACAAGCCCCAGCACATCCTGCTACATGTGATGCAGAGCTGTGTCCCCAGCACATCCTGCTACGTGTGATGCAGAGCTGTGTCCCTAGCACATCCTGCTATGTGTGATGCAGAGCTGTATTCCCAGCACATCCTACTACGTGTGATGCAGAGCTGTGTCCCCAGCACATCCTGCTACATGTGATGCAGAGCTGTATCCCCAGCACATCCTGCTACATGTGATGCAGAGCTGTGTCCCCAGCATATCCTGATACATGTGATGCAGAGCTGTGTCCCCAGCACATCCTGCTACATGTGATTCAGAGCTGTGTCCCCAGCATATCCTGCTACATGTGATGCAGAGCTGTGTCCCCAGCATATCCTGCTACATGTGATGCAGAGCTGTGTCCCCAGCACATCCTGCTACATGTGATGCAGAGCTGTGTCCCCAGCACATCCTGCTACATGTGATGCAGAGCTGTGTCCCCAGCACATCCTGCTACATGTGATGCAGAGCTGTGTCCCCAGCACATCCTGCTACATGTGATGCAGAGCTGTAGCCCCAGCACTTGGTAGGCTGAAGTAGGAAGATTGAAACTCTGAGGCCAATCTAGGGTACATAGCAAGTTCCTCTCTCAGAAACAAAACAACAGGGCCTAGAGAGATGGCTCAGTGGTTAAGAGCACTGGCTGCTCTTGTACAGGACCCAGGTTCACTTCCCAGCACCCACATGGCAGCTAACAACTGTCCATAACTCCAGTTCCAGGGGAATCTTAACACTTGACCTTTGTGGGCATTGCATGACATGGGTGTACTTACACACATGCATTTACACATCTTCAAGCAGGTACAGGAAGCGGAGAGGGTGACTAGAAATCTGGCAAAGCTTAATAACTCTTCAGACCTGCCTTCAGTAATGTGATTCTTCCAGCAAAGCTTTGTCTCCTACAATCTGCCAAAGCAGATCCATCAAGTGGGGACAAAATGTCCAAATACTTGGAGCCTATGGGGGACACTTATTCGAACCTCCATAGCGTTTGAAGTGATGGGAATGAGCAGACAGGCCCAGACTTTATAGTTTAGTAAGTTTGCATGGTGTCTTGGTATTCCTAGAGAGAAAGAGCTTGATTGACAAAACAACCCTGTACTGATGATGCATGGCAGGTGGGGGCCTTGGCTGTACAGCTCTAAAGACGAGCTTTGCCCTGTGTACCGACATCTAGATGTGGAGCCTGTTGAGGCTTTGGCCAAATCCTGATGGATTTTGACTCTCAACTTCAGAAGGGAGTAATGGGTTAGGTATTAACTTTGGGATTCCCATGGTTGTGAGGCTACCCAGGCAGGCTGGGGAAGAGCAGTAAGAGGGAGAAAAAGCCTTGGGGAGGGGCTGTGGAGGAAGAGTAGAAATTCCTAAAGCGGAGGCCAGGGCAGGAAGCCACTGCTCCCTGCTCAGAACTCATCTTCCCTGTGGCCAGTCCTGGAGAGGGAGAGTGGATTTGTAAGGAGAGGACTAGTGAAAAGTAATGGCTGCTTGTGCTACCTTCTCGTGGAGGGAGAAATGGGCAGCGTCAGTCTGTAAGGAGTTGCTGCTGCTAGCCCATTGCTTTTGGTTCTGTGGGGTGTCTCCAGTGCTGTCACGAAGGACTCCTCAGCTTACCCTGGCAGTGCCTGTGGCCGCCTTTCTCCCAGGGGCCCACTACCTTGGTGTCTGGCAGGTCTGGGTGGGGTGTGTTTGAGGGGCTGTCTGGTCCAGGCGGGAGGAATCAGGAGCTTTGGGGAAGGGGTCCTTGCCATCTCAGCCAGAGCAGGGCCACCTTTCTGGAGAAGGCCTGATCTAGTCAAGCCCTCAGGGGGCCTGTGGTGTCTGGTAGTGCCCAAGCCAGTCTTGCCTGTATTGGTAGGCAGAGAGAATTGGATGAGTCTGTTGAAGGACAGAGGATGATGGTGCTTTGGGTCCTAAGGCATCTTCAGCTTCAGTCTGCTCTGGAGAGGAGACTCTCAGAAATATTGAGTGGCTCAGTTACTTTTCCTGTTGCTGTGATAAAACACCCTTACCAAAGCAATGTAGGGGAGAAAGGGGTTGTTTATGGCTCACAGTTTGAAAGCCCGGGGCAGGAATGTGAGACAGCCAGTTACTTTGCATCTGCAGTCAGGAAGCAGAGATCAGTGAAGGTTAGTGCCTAGCTTGCTTTTCCCTTTTCACTCAGTTCAGGACTACACTGCATGGAACCTACAGTTCTACCTACAGTTATGGTTGGTCACCCCCCTCAGTTAACTTAATCTAGATCATCTCTGACAGGCATGCCTTAGAGGCTAACTGAATCTAGATAATCTGTCACCGATGTGCCTGGAGGCTTGGATCTTTACTGATTCTTTATCAAGCTGACAGTTAATATGAACTATCACACTGAGCAAAGCTCTTATTCCTTCCTGATTTTCTGAAAGGGAACTCCAGAGAGAGACTTGAATTTCCTGGAAAGAGCTGCACAAGGGGCAGGGACCTTCCAGGCGAGAGAGCTGAGGCTCAGCTGGGTGCTGACACCCCTGCTGTCACCTAGGGCAAGGTCAGGAGAACCCCCTCCTTGGTGGCCCCAGAAGCTGAGGAGGAAGACAGGAACTCAGACCTCCTTTCTATCTATTATAGCAATGAAAGTTACTCCTTATAAAAAATTCAGACAGTACAAAAATAGCAACTACAGGGAAGTGACAGCCCTATAGCCTCTCACTGTAGCCACATCCACTGTGACCTGGATAGATGTGCAATGTGACCTGCTGGCTTATCACCTGACCTTCAGGCCAAGCACAGAGGGTGTCTGTGGTGCCCACCCGAGCATCTTAGTAGGGGCTGGGTTAAATTTGGGTCCATAAACTTTTGTCCCACCTCTCAGGTCTTCCTGTTCTGAGTGAGACCTTGTTTGGCTCTAGGGAAAGTGACTAGGGCATTTAAAGACCTAAGGTGAGAAACTGCATGTGGTAGCTTACGCCTTTAATCTTGTCGCTCAGAAGGCTGAGACTGAAGGATCATCGTTCAGGGGCCAGGCTGGGCTCCATAAAGGAGACCCTGTCTCAAAACAAATAGCAGCATCGGCTGGAGAGATGGTTCAGAGGTTAATAGCACTGGCTGTTCTTGTGGAAGATCTGGATTTGAATCTCAGAACCAACATGTTGGCTAACAACCATCTGTAACTCCAGTTCCAGGGCACTACATGACCCAGGTGCACCTACCTACATGTAGGTATAACACTCATATACATAGAAAAATAAAAACAACAACAACAAAAAAATACAGCAACAAAAAGCCCATTGCTACCACCATCCTTGCAGTGACTTAATTTTGTATATCTGAATGATCCCCTCACCCCCAACCCTACCCCCCACCCCCGTTGAGACAGGGTCTTGCTAGGTAGCCCAGGCTGGGCTTGAAGTGGCCATCCTTCCATAGCCTCTGAAGAGCTAGAATTATAGTTGTGCACCCACTATGCTCAGCTGCATAGGAACTTTTTATACAAAGGATCCCCTACTCCCAACTCCCTCAGTCTACCAGGAGCTCCAAATTACCAGTATTGCATGTAAGGGGGTTATCTCAGTGAGGTATGGCTGCCTTATGGTCTAGAGGCATGCATGTTTGTCTCTTATGCAAATGACTAAAAGACTTTGAGTCCTTTGGCAACTACACTGAGGACATTGACCAGGCATTCTTCTGCCTTCACACTTGAATGGCTTGCCTAGAACTCCAGAGTGGTGAGAAGCATTTCCCTCAGGCACTGGGAGGCACTGTTCCACGTGGTGCCCATTGTTGCCAATGAGGACAGAATCCAGTTCTCATTCCTGATGTGTGAGCCTGCTTCTCTCCTATGGAGGCCTTCAGGGTTTCCTATGTGCCTGGTGTTTGGAAGTCTCATAGCAACATCTGTGGGTGTGGCTCTCTTTGTTCACAGTACTGAGTACCTAGTTGGGGTCTTTCACTTCAGGAAAATCTTCTGGTATTATTTCTTTCATAGTTTCTTTCTGCATTCTCCACCCCTGCTATGTAGCCTTCATTAATCCAGAACTCACAATGTAGACCAAGCTGGCCTTGAGCTTCCAGTGATCCTCTTGCCTCTACTTCCTGAGTACTGAGAGTACAAGAGTGCATGCAGCCAATTTTTTTCTTTTTAAATACAGTGTATTTTTTGAGATAAGATCCATGTAGATCAGCCTAGCCTTATACTTGGAGCAGTCCTGCCTCAGCCACCCCAGTATACTGGATTACAAGTATGCACCACCACTCCTGGATTACGCTATTTTTTTTTCAACGTATAGTTTTACTGAAGAGTTAATTTTTTGTTGTTGTTTTTACACAGGGTCTCCCTGTAGCTCCAGCTGGCCTGGAACTTGCTATGTAGACAGGGTGAACTGTGAGCTAAAAAAGATCTGCCTGCCTCGGCCTCCCAAGTGCTAGAATTAAAGGTGTGTGCCACCATGCCTGACTGAGTTAATATTTTTTTAAGGATTTTATTTGGAGTGTCTGTGTCTGTGGGGAGTATGTGCATGTGAGTGCAGTGCCTGCAGTGGCCAGAAGAGGGCATCAGATCTCCTGGAGCCGGAGTTACAGGCAGTTGTGAAAGTTGTGAACCTCTTGATATGGGTGCTAGAAACTAAACTTGGGTCTTCTTCAAGAGCAGTACACTCCTGGCCTGGTGTGGCAGGGCACACCTTTAATCCTGGCACTTGGGAGGCGGAGGCAGAGGCAGGTGGATCTCTGTGAGTTCAAGGCCAGCCTAGTCTACATAGAGAGTTCCAGGCCTGCTGGGGCTACAAGAAGACCCTGTTTTGGAAAAAATAAAAAAAGACCTCAAACAAACAAACAAACAAACAAACAAACATAAACCAGAGCAGTATACTCTCTTGACCTCTGAATTGTCTCTCTAGCCCCACTGAATTAAGTTTTTGTAGAGCAGTTTTAGGTTTATAGAAAGTGAATGGAGCCGGGCATGGTGGCGCACGTCTTTAATCCTAGCACTTGGGAGGCAGAGGCAGGCAGATCTTTGTGAGTTCAAGGCCAGCCTGGTCTACAGAGCGAGTTCCAGGACAGCCTGGGGCTACAGGGAGACCCTGTCTCAAAAAGACCAAAAAAAAAAAAAAAAAAAAAAAAAAGTGAATGGGAAGTACCTGAGTCTTCTGTGCCCCTAATTTCCTCTGTTACTTTGCATTAGTATAGTCTGTTATAGTTGAGGGGCCAATATCAATAAACTGGTTTTTAAAATATTTTTTCATTAAAAAAACTGTGTGTAAATTTCACATAGTATATTTGGGTATATTTGGCTCTCCTCTCCTGTCTGCTTCCCCTTACTACCCCCACCCAATGTTCTCTAATACATCGAGAGTTTAGAGCGCCCTTCAGCATAGTCCTCACTGGAGCCTGCTTAAGCTGCCAAGAGTCTCACCCTCAAATGAGACTGACTTTCCCTCCCAGCAGCCGTTAGTTGCCAGTAGTTCCTTAGGTAGGGTTGGGGTTTCCTACCCACTTCCTCATGTCTAAACTGGGATTTTGTCTTGCTTAAGCTTACTTGGGACTCGTGGATGCTGTCACAGTTGCTGTGAGTCCATAAGAGTAACTGCCCAGCTGTCTAGAAAACTGCCTCCTGTGGTCATCCACCTTCTCTGGCTCTTAGTCTTTCTACCTCCTCTTCCTCAATGATCCCTGAGCCTTGGGAAGCAGAAGTTTGATGCAGATGCACCATTCAGGAGTAAGCAGTCTACAGTCTCCTATTAAGGACCATCTGCTGTAGAAGGAAGCTTCTCTGCTGAAAGTTGAGAGATGCCTTAGTAAGGGTAGGTCAGGGAAAGCTCCCAGGGGCAGGCAAGGATCCTGGTGGTGCGGAGTGGTGATGGGGGTGTGCAGGGAGATCTGGGAAAGGGAACTTGCCATGGCAGATCTGGGAAAGCCCCCAGGTCTGGGAGTCCACAAGGGTCCTAGCAGAGCAGAGATGGTGTGCTGTTTTTTTGTTTGTTTGTTGTTTTTTTTTGAGACAGGGTCTCATGTAGCATTGACTGGCCTAGAATTCCCTATGTAGACCAGGCTAGCCCCAAACTCACAGAGTCCTGCCTGCTTCTGTCCCCTGAGTGCTGGGATTTAAAAGGGTATGCCATTACACCTGGCCCTTTTTGCCCTTTTTTAGACAGGGCTTCACTATATAGTCCTCTGCTGGGCAGGAACTTGCTGTGTAGATCCAGCTACTCTTGAATTTGTGGCAGTTCTGCATTGTCTTCCAAGTGCTGGGATTACTATACCAGGTAATACATTCTTTTTTTTCTTTTTTTAATTAATTTTATTTATTTCTGTATGTGTATGAATGTACTGTCTGCATGCAAGTTTGTGCACCTGTGTCGTGCAATGCTGCGGAGGTCAGAAGAGGGTGTTGGATTCCCCTGGAACTGGAGTTCTCCTGGAATTGGAGTTTCAGACGGTTCTCGGCCACCATGATGTGGGTGCTGGGGAACGAACCCGGGTCCTCTGCAAGAGCAGTCGGCGCTCTTAACCGCTAGGCCATCTCTCCAGCCCTGGCTTCTTTTTCTTAAGCATTTAAAAATCTTCCTATTATCTTTTCATGGTTTGATAGCTCATTTCTGTTTCTCATCACCTAATGTTTGACTGGATGTACCAGTGTGTTTATCCATTCACCTATTGCAAGATATCTTGGGCTATATATACTACTATAAATAGAAGTGCTACAAACATTTGTGAGCAAATTTCTGTGGGCATAAGTTTGTACCTCAACAGGGTAAATACTAAGAAATACAATTGCTTGTCGTATGGCAGGAGTAGGTTCAGCTTTCAAAGGGGGTCAGAATTAATCACCATGGCGGTGCACACCTGTAATCATCACCATGGCGGTGCGCACCTGTAATCATCACCATGGCGGTGCGCACCTGTAATCATCACCATGGCGGTGCGCACCTGTAATCATCATCACCATGGCGGTGCGCACCTGTAATCATCATCACCATGGTGGTGCGCACCTGTAATCGTCACCATGGTGGTGCGCACCTGTAATCATCACCATGGCTTTGCGCACCTGTAATTGTCACCATGGCGGTGCGTACCTGTAATCGTCACCATGGCGGTGCATACCTGTAATCCTAGCACTTGAGCAGCGGAAGCAAGAGGACCAGGACTGTAAGGTAAATGTGAGCTACGTAATGAGTTCGAAGCCCGTCCAAGGGCTGCGAGACCCTGTCTCAAAACATAAAACCAAACAAAACGTAAAGGCACTCTCCCTAGTAAAGTGGGCTCTGTGCACCCGGAGCTCACTGTTGAGCTCGGCTAGCTTTGAACTTTCAGTGATCTCCCTACCTTAGCCTCCTGAGTGTGGGATTACAGGGGTGAGTCACCGTAGCTAGCTTAGTTTGTCTCTGTGACTTCTTGTGGAGGGTGGAGCTGAAGAACATGGGCTTTGGTGCGATGAGAACCTGGCTTTGAGTGTTCCCTCTCTTTCTCTGTTGTTCTGAGTCCAGACGTCATGTCTCAATCTGGAACGGGGTGATGATCCTCTCCCAGGAGAATCTGGCAGGGTGGGGGTGAGAAGAGAGTCCTTCCTGGCTTATGGTACTTTAGATGAAGGTATTTTTCCTCCCCCTTGGCTCTCTTGCTTCAGGTCTCGCTCTGCTCCTCCACCTCACAGAGGTATTCTTGGCAGGACTTGGGGTGAGTCAATGTGTAAGTGAGAAGTATTCGTACATACAGCATCCTGTATTTCTGGCCATGGGCCTCTATGAAAGCTGATATTTTTCTGGGAGTTCAGATCTGCTGGGATGGGCCAGAGGAGATGGCGTGAACAGAGGGACCATGGGTCGGGCTAACCATACCTAGGACCTGGATATATGTCAGTTCTCTTCCCTGACAGGCCCAGCCTTACCCCTTGGGCCTAGATGTCTCAGAAAGGGGGGGAGGGATACTATGCGGTCTCTGAACTCTAGGAGAGACACTGGGTAGAAGGGACTGTGCTGAAGTCACCACTGCTCACTAATATCCAACCACCTTTCCCAACTCAGCAGGTTATATTCTCCATGATGGACAAGTTTGGGACAGCCTCAGCTGTGCCAGCTCCAAAGCCCAGGCTTGTATGTCAGGCCAGGAGCAGGGAGGAGAGGCCACTGTTGACCTGCAAAGTGAGGAGGGGTTCTGTGAATTACTGTGACCAGAGCTCTGTCCCTACTCCTCACAGGTGGTACAAGCTGCACTCCAAGCAAGGCAAGAAGGAGAAGGAGCGTGGTGAGATACAAGTGACCATCCAGTTCACTCGCAATAACCTGAGTGCCAGCATGTTCGACCTGTCCATGAAGGACAAGCCTCGGTCCCCCTTCAGCAAGCTTAAGGACAAGATGAAAGGCAAGAAGAAGTATGAGCTGGAGTCGGCCTCGGCCATTCTCCCAAGCAGTGCTCTGGAGGACCCCGATCTGGGCAGCCTTGGCAAGATGGGCAAAGCTAAAGGCTTCTTCCTCCGAAACAAGCTGCGCAAGTCCTCTCTCACCCAGTCCAATACCTCGCTGGGCTCTGACAGTACCCTGTCCTCTGCCAGTGGCAGCCTGGTCTACCAGGGCCCTGGCACCGAGCTCCTCGCCCGCTCGCCAAGCCACAGCAGCTGGCTGTCCACTGAAGGGGGTGAGTGAGGGAGAGGGTGGGCTCCTGTCAGGTGGCTAGGAAGGCCAGGGGCAAAGAAATGGAGCTGCTCTATCCAAGTGCTGATGCTGCACATGTCTCCTTTCCAGGCAGGGACTCAACTCAGTCTCCCAAACTGCTCACTCACAAGAGAACGTTCAGCGATGAGGCCAGCCAGATGCGGGCAGCGACTCCCCGAGCCCTTCTAGAGCTCCAGGGCCACCTCGATGCTGCCTCCCGTTCCTCCCTCTGTGTCAATGGGAGCCACATTTACAATGAGGAGCCTCAGCCCCTCTTAAGACACCGAAGCTCTATCTCAGGCCCCTTCCCACCCTCCAGCTCCCTGCACAGCGTCTCTTCTCAGCCCATGGAAGAGGGGCCTCGATCCTCAGATGATTCTTGGTATAGAGGTGGCCGCAGCACCAGCCATTCAGAGGTGGTACCTGGACAGGAGGAGCTGAGCAGTCAGGCCAAGGGGCTGGCGCCACGGGCTAGTCACTCCCGAGACGAGGAGGGGGTCCGGCCTCCAGAGGGAAAGCCAGTTCAGGTTGCCACACCAATAGTGGCCTCCTCTGAGGCTGTGGCCGAGAAGGAGCGTAAGCCCCGGATGGGCCTCTTCCATCATCACCACCAGGGGCTGAATCGGAGCGAGTTGGGGCGCCGTGGCTCAGTGGGGGAGAAAGGGGTTTCCTCCCTGGGAGCCTCCCACCACCACCCGTCCTCGGGGGAGGAAAAGGGCAAGAGTAGCTGGTTTGGCCTGAGAGACTCCAAGGAAGCAACTCAGAAGCCCAGGTATGCATTTAGCAGGGCCCTTCTGCTCTGTGGGGAGGAGGCTGGGTGCTTGTCACTTGCGGCCTGGGGCAGGGAGGAGCAGGGAGCAGGCTGCCGGGCTCTGGCTGTGCATGGTTGAGCGGAGTATCCTGTTTCCAAGTCAAGCTCATACTGTGCACATGGACACAGGTGAGTTTCAAGGACACAGCCCTTTGAGGGTCCTGTGGCTCAAGGCTGGCTCAGGTCCTGCTGCTTGAGCTGGGAGCACAGAGGCAGGGACGGATCATGGATTCTTGGCTTCCTGACTGCCACCTCTTTTTTTACCTCAAGGTAAGGAAGTCTTGAGACTGGGGATGGCACCCTTGGATGCCCCGCTCTCTCTGAAGCTAGGTGACGTCCCCTGGCTGTCCATCTGGCTCTGGGATCTTACCTCTTTGAGGACAGGAATTAAATAATTGATGTTCTATCCTTCTTCCTTTCCCCTACTGACTTCTTAGGCTGGAAAGAGGCTGCAGCAGCTCCTCCAAACTATGTCCCCCGACTGAGGCCTCTGGGGCTCTGGGCACTAGTGTTTCTTGGTCTTGGGGCATACCATCATTGGAAGTATTGGGGGTTCTGTTCTGTTGGGAATGTGCCTAGCCCTGTTCCTTGGGTCTGTGAGCCTCTGTCCTTCCTATTCAGCACTGGTGGCAGTCCTAGCTGGTGTCTCAAGGCCAGTTGTTTCTCTCCTCTCAGCAACTCCCCCAATTCACAATGGGTAGGGGAAGATGGGAAGGCTGGGCCCTGTTGTGAGGGGTCAAAAGCTAGGGTAAGCCGGGCGTGTGGCGCACACCTTTAATCCTAGCACTTGGGAGGCAGAGGCAGGCGGATCTTTGTGAGTTCAAGGCCAGCCAGGTCTACAGAGTGAGTTTCAGGACAGCTAGGACTACAGGGAGACCCTGTCTCGAAAAGACCAAAAAAAAAAAAAAAAAAAAAGATAGGGTAGAGGGAGGACCCTACACTTGCTTTCCAGCAGAGGGAAAGGGACCCTGCAGCTCAGGTTTTGCACTCTGTGTGAAGTGCTGAGTGCCTAGGTTTGTTCCATCTCCCATTTTCCTTCTCCTGTGTCTCTGTGACTTTTTTTTTTTTTTGAGACCGGGTCTCCCTATACCCCAGCCCGGCCTGGTAACTCACTCTGTAGACCCAGGCTGGCTTGAACTCACAGAGATCTGCCTGCCTCTGCCTCCTGAGTGTGGGCTTAAAGGTATTGCCCACCATGCCCAGCTTAAGGCTGGTTCATTAGCCAACATATGTGGTGCTGGGCATTTGAACCCGGGGTCTCTGCAAGAGCACTCAGCATCTTTTTTTTTTTTTTGGTCTTTTTGAGTCTTTTTGAGACAGGGTCTCCCTGTAGCCCAGCTGTCCTGGAACTCACCTTGTAGACCAGGCTGGCCTTGAACTCACAAAGATCCGCCTGCCTCTGCCTCCCAAGTGCTAGGATTAGAGGTGTGCGCCACCACACCCGGCGCATTCAGCACTCTTAACCACTGAACCATCCCTCCAGGCCCTCTGTGACTCTTTTTTTTTTTTTTTTGTATGTGTATGAGTGTACTGTCTGCATGTAGGTTTGTGCACCCGTGTCGTGCAATGCCACGGAGGTCAGAAGAGGGTCTCGGATTCCCCTGGAACTGGAGTTCTCCTAGAATTGGAGTTACAGATGGTTCTCAGCCGCCATGTGGGTGCTGGGGATCAAACCCGGGTCCTCTGCAAGAGCAGTCAGTGCTCTTAACCACTAGGCTATCTCTCCAGCCCCCCTCTGTGACTCTTAACAGACTCTCAGTCCAGAGAATTTAGGTCAGTGACGGACAGAAGGAAAATGGGGTTTCTGTCCCACTCACACTTGGATTCTGAGCCTTGTCTTCAGCAGGCAGAGGGCACCTTGGCATTCCTGCCTACTCTAGGGCTATCTGCATGTGGCAGGCTCTGAGCCAAGCATTCAGGTAGGATGAGAGGGCTCCCCTTTGGAGACTATGAGCTCCAGCAGAAGCACTCTAGCCATGGGAGGGGAAGGCTGGCCTGGGAGAAGAGCTGGTCGTGCTTACCTGGAATGTTTGCTTGGAGTTCTAAGGAAAGCACGGATAGACAGCAGCAGTTGTGGTTAGACCCAGAACTATAGTAACTGGTTGCCAGCTGCAGGTTCTCCAGGTAGGACCTGAAGGGCCTGACTACAGGCCAGGGGCTTAGGATGCCTCTGCCTCGGCACTACTGTTGTAGATCCTAAAGTTTTTCTCTAATAAGGGCAGAGCGCCCTCTAGTGTTCCCATGTAGAGACTTGAGTGAAGTAAGAGTTGTTGAAAAAATGCAGTGGCTGGCAGAAGTGCAGGGCTAGAGGGACTGGGAAGATGGTCTTCTTGCCCTCCTGATGTGGTGAGCCTTTGCCGGCCCTTGGCTATTACCCAGTCCCCTACCTGTGTAAGACTTGAGAGGATCGAGAGTGCACTGAGCCCCAGGTGCCCTCTGGGTGGTGTAAAAAAGTAGAGTAGGCCGGGCATGGTGGCGCATGCCTTCGATCCTAGCACTTCAGGCGGATCTTTGTGAGTTCAAGGCCAGCCTGGTCTACAGAGCGAATTCCAGGACGGCTGGGGCTACAGGGAGACCCTGTCTTGAAACGACAAAAAAAAAAAAAATAGAGTACCTGCAGTGCTTGGCTAGTCACTTTGCTTCAACGTGTTTCTTGTCCCCTCTTTGGTTGTTCCCCACAAAGTTACTCTGTTAACAGTGATCTGGTTTAGAAGACCAATGCTAGAGTCTCTTTATTTCCACTTACCAAGCCCCTCTTGCTACCCCTTTGCATCCCAATGGTAAGAGAGGATGTGCTCAGCTTCCTGGATGTGTGTCCTGGACACTGGAGGCTATCTCAGGAGGATGCTAGGAGGTCACGCTTAGTAGGGATGGCCAGAGGGAACATGGGCTGGGAATGGTGTCGTGAAGGCTGAGTCGAAGTCTATAGAGCCACTTGCCACCTCTGTACCTAATGCAGGGAACAAGGACATCGCGCTCATCTCAGCCCACTACTAGCCACAGCTAGTAGTGAACCTGCCCTCCATAGAGGTAGCCCCAGGGGTGTGGTATTTAAGAAGGAGGCAGCCAGCCAGCCATGGTGGTATGTGCCTGCACTCATGGCACTCAGGAGATAGGATTGCTATGAGTTGGAGGCCAGCCTAGGCTACATAGGCAGACACTGTAAAAAAAAAAAACTTAAAGAAAAAGAGGGGCATTGTAGTGAACTATTAAGTGGCAGGTTCAACTAGTTGTCCCAATGTTCTACAGGCCCTGAAGCTTATTTCTAGGGGTGGAAAGGACAGAGTTGCTCAGACTTTTGACTTCTCTCCCCAATATTTGGCTCTGAAGAAGACAAATAATCATATGTTCTACCCCACTTTGGGAGTAGGAAGCTGTGTCAGGCTGGTCCAGTGGGTGCCAGGCTGCAGAGGTGTTCTCAGGACAAGGGAATGTGCTTCTGCCCTGTGCCATGTGGCCTTGTGGGGAGGGAGTGTTTTCCACTGAGAACCTTCAGAATGTATGATTGGTGTGGAGTAGGCAGAGCACAGATGGAGGGGGGCCGGGAGCCAGAAAAGACAGGACGTTAATAGGTACCACTGGCTCTGGAAAGCCTGCTGGGCCTGCTGTCTGTAGTCCTGGCCTCCAGGGAGAGCCCTTTGCCGATTCCATACCAACAGGTTTGTGTGCATCTCTGGGGAGCTCTGGTGTAGAGGAGGCTCTGCCTGAGCCTGGGGTTCCTAGTGTGCTTCCCTAGCAGTCCTCTTCCTGCAGTTCTGCCTGCTCGCATATTGCTGTGAGCCTGAGGTGAGTGATGGGCTCAGGTCAGAGTTGAGCTTTCCGCTGTGTAATGCTGATAGGCCCTCTTCCTTCAGACCACTAGGGCCACTCATCATGAGGGGTGCAGAGAAAGGCAGCGTAATTGAGAGTGCCTGGGTCCTGGGTTGCAGCTAGGTCTGTTATGGATGTTCCAAGTAGGGTTGTGACTCATGTGATGGTTGGTGGTGTGTTGCTTTTCACTCTCTTCCTAGGTTAGGCTTGTGCCTGGGACATGAATTAAAGGGGGAAAAAAAGAGCTATCTGTGGGAGCTGGGACTCTGGGCAAGTGCTGTCTCTTTTTCAGTGTCCCTTATGTCTGTAGAGGCAGGGCATTGCCGGGAGCCCGGGAACCCAGGATGGGGCATGGGAACTTTCACCAACTCTGTCCTCTTTCTTATAAAGAGGTGGGATAAGATTGAGAATCTACTTTCCAACTGGATGGAGAAATTATTCTAAGGGGAGAGAAATAAGGTCACAGGAATCTTGGAAGCTGAATTTTTTTGAGGGGGAGGAGTCTCATGTAGCACAAGCTGGCTTTGAACCTGATTGGTAGCTGAAGGTGACCTTAAACTTCTAATCCTCCTATGTCCACTTCCCAGTGCTAGGATTACAGGGCAGCACCACCATGCCCAGCTTTAGAAGCTGAATCCTTAGGAAAACCATGAGTTCAGTGTCTGATCATCCTGCTGGGGAGGTGGACCTTCCTCTCCATGCTTGTCTTTGGAGCCCCCTTGCCTTTGGCTGACCTGGGCTTCTTTTCTTTGCTTACCAGGATCAATATACAACCTGGCTGGTCTGGACCCTGGGTTTTAGAAGAATGTGGCTAGCTCCGGTAGCTCCGGCTCCTGCTCTCCTCCTCCTACCGCCTTTCTCATGGGTGGCCGGCAGAGCCTTGTTTCAGCCACTTTGGCTGCCACTATTATTTTCTGTGAAGGAGCTAGTTGAGTAGGAAAGATGGATGGGAGTTTCCTCCTGGATTCTCTTATTTAGGAGGCAGGGGTGAAAGAATGGGACCTTGGGAGCTTGGAGAACTGAAATTCAGCCTTTGAGGAGGGAACTGCTGGAAAGCAGGGGTGAAACCACCGGAGTTGGGGTCTGACCGCCAGTTTAGCCAGAGGCTTTTGTTAGTGTACTCAAACTGGGGTGTGTTTCTGCTTTTCTTTCGTACTGTTTCCTGGTCTTCTGTCTGTGTTGGGGGAAGCAGAGGCTCTCAGTTCAAGTGTGTCCCTTCATATGTCAAGGCTAACACCTGAGGGAGGTGAGGTGAGGAGCTGCTGTCTGCTGGGTGCACTAGGTCTGCTTAGCAGGTGCTTTAGACTATTATTTTCCCCAGGCCTCCAATGATAGGGGAAGGGTAGGTTCTCTTTGACATCCTGTCATGTCTGATGGCAACCCATTCTTACGTTTCCCTGCAAGCGCTCAGTATGACGTGGTCTGTCTCAGTTTGGCATCCCAGGCTCTCTCTTAGTGCCGTCTTTTTGTCCAGCCTGGCTCCGCTTCCTTCCTCCAAGCCAGCAAGTGTTTCCTTTGCTCTCAGTGCTAAAGGGATGCTGGGCACTTTGGGGTTGTTTTTGAAGTGTGAACCCAGTGCTGAGTAGTCTCTTCAGTATGGGCTAGTTAAAAGAGTCCCCGCTGGTACAAGATGTGATGACTGCTGGCTGGGCCTGAGGATTATGTGAGCTCTTCCAACACCCTTCTCCTTGAGTGGTGCCTCATCATGTCTGGGTCTTCCTTCAGCTGTTGCCCTGGCTTGTGTGGTTACGTACAGCCAAGTAGTGGTCTGGCACCCAGCCTGGCGGTGGGGTAGGGGAGGTACTTGGCAGAGCTATTTCCAGTCTCAGCATTAACCAGGAGGCTCATGGTTTTGTCTCCTCCACAGCCTGGACGTGTCTCCTCAGGTAGAATCTGACCCGGCTGCTCGTCCTCACCCCTGCTCCCCCTGGGCTCTGGCCCACCCTGCTCCTGCTACTGCTGCTCCCATGCTAAGCACTAACCTTTTTGCAGCTGCCTCCCCTGCCGTTGCCACTGCTACCACTGCCACCACTGCCCCTGAAGCCACCCCACCTGGACTCTTGGGGGTCACCAACCCGTTCCTCACCTCCTTGCAGAGCAACCCCTTCTTCGAGGAGCTCGTAGCTGATATAGCACTAAATTCTCCTTCACCTGCTCCCTCTCTCCCCAGTGCCTCGAGGGCCAGCCTGGCCCCCCTGGCCTCCCCTGGGAAAGCCCTGCCTGAGTGGGAAGACACCTTCAGCATCTTTGCCGCTGGCAGGCTACAGCCAGAGGCCAGGAGTGAGATCCTGGCCCCTGCAGGAGTGGGGCTGGAGGAGGCTGGGCTGGAAGACCTGGGTCCTGGGACCATGACAGTGAAGGCAGCAGAGCCCCAGAAAGGACCTGGGGGAGGAAGAGGCGGGAGCAGCGTGTGGCTGGAGAGCAGGGCTCCCGTGGACACAGGACTGGACCAGCCAAGCACGAGCGTGTCTGACCCAGGGCCCGTCGGGTCTTCAGGGGCCTGCCCATCCTCTGCAGCAGCACAGCAGCATCTGCAAGCCTCAGCCTCCACACCAGACCAGGAACCTCCTGCCTCAGAAGGGGGAGCCGGCCAGAGTCCAGGAGATAGCGGGGCATCTCTGTTCAGCCCCCCGGAAGTGCTCAGTGTATGGGAGAGGCTGCCTGGCTCAGATGACACACCCCCGGGCCAGGAGGAGGGGGGCCCCCACGGTGGAAGCCAGCTTTCCCATGAGCTCAGCACAGCCGAGGACGCCTGGCCTTGGGATGTGGTCACTGTCTCTCCTGCAGCTGAGGTTGCCTCACCTGTCCTGAGAGAGGCTGATGAGGCGCTTCCACCCCGCGTGCAGCCTCAATCAGCAGACATTGTGCACTCCACGAGGAGTGAGGGGCTGTCTGCCTTGCCGCTGGAGCCAGAGCCTGAGCAGGGGTCGGATGAAGGGGTGTGGCCTGGTACTCCACCTCCCAAGCCACCACGCCTCTTCACACCCTCAAATTCCCTGGTGAAGGAGGAGGAGGAAGAAGACCTGGAGGAAAAGAATGCTTCAGGGGCGCTGAGTAACAGGGGGGCAGGGATAGAAGACACCACCCCAAGTTCATTGGTTGTTGGTTCCCACGTGCCCAAGAAGGACGGGGTGCAGCCAGAGTTGGAGGGATTGTGTAGCTTGTCCTCTGAGACCTTGCTGGGTGAGCCAGGCCAGGAAGAGGAAGCAGGGGATGTGGGTACCCCTGGCTCTGAGGCCTGTCTACCTGTGCCCACCAGCTGTCTTGAGGAGCCTGTCCACACAACCCATAACTTAATGAGCTCAGTTCTGCCGAGTAAGAAAGTCTGGGGGGCTTCAGAGACAGATGAAGTCCTTGAAATCCAGAGCCAGAAGCCAGCAGTAGAGGGTTTGGGGCCTCTCTCAATCACCCTCCCGCAGGCTGACCTGTGGGTCTCAGATAAGGAGGCCTTGAGCCCGTTTTTGTGCCAGGAGAGCCGAGACCCCCCCAGTCTCCCATCCATATCACCTCCAGGGTCCAGGGACTCATCCATCCACTCTGGCCCAGAAGAGCTGCCCACCGTCCCAGAGCCCAGCTTCCCACTGCCCTCTCTCCCCCCATGGGGTAACCACTGCCCTGCAGTGCCTGGCCCCTTGTCCCCACCCCCTCCTGGAGGCTGGCCCTTGACTTCTTCCTCTCCCCGATCTGGG
This sequence comes from Rhizomys pruinosus, assembly GCA_009823505.1. Taxonomy (NCBI): domain Eukaryota; kingdom Metazoa; phylum Chordata; class Mammalia; order Rodentia; family Spalacidae; genus Rhizomys; species Rhizomys pruinosus. Next base: position 379,216 of record VZQC01014929.1, on the reverse strand, counting down.
GAGCCAGTCTCACCCCCTAGCCCCCCTGAGCTCTCTCCTACTGGGGGCTCCCCTGTGCCCTGCGGGGAGGACCACGCTGCAGCCACCCCAGCCTCCCCGCTTGTGCTTCTGCCCTTGGAGACACGGCCAGCTGAGGAGCCCCAGTCCGGTACCAGGTGAGCATCCACATGAACCCTTTGCAGAGAAAGTGTGTGTGGGGGGTAGTGGCACCTGAGCACAGCTGTTTCACAGTCCAATCTTATTTTTGCAAAGGGTACATGAGGGCTTCCTTCTCTCTGAGGCCGATGGTGGAGGCTTTGAAGCCATGAGCTGTCTGTGGGATCAGCTCAGAAGCTGTTTCCACTATGGGATCTTAAACCATTAGGGTGACCACATAAGCCAGAAGTTTGGGGAACAGCACTGAAAGGACAGAGGACAAGGAATAAAGTCTGGGAGAGCCAACATGCCTTGGCAGGAGTTGTGCATGAGAGCTTCATGTGCTGTGTAATAGGGTGTTGGGCTCCCTGGAGGGCTGGTCCTTGACAGGCCCTGAGGGTATTAACGGCTAGCCGAGCTTACAGTACTTTTCTGTGTGGGATGAGGAAGCAGAGACTTGGAAGAGAGACGAGGACTTAATTCAGAAAGGAATTTGAAGGTAGCTCAGAGGAGAGGAAGGAAAACATTCCTCAAATGATTTCTACATCCTAACCCTCAGAAGAGGCTCTCCAGCTGCATCAGGCGTCTCACTGCCTTGCTTTGTCACTGCCTTGCTTTGTCACTGGCTTTTAGGATCAGGTTCCCATCCAGTTAGGGTGGCTGAATGGCCAGCAGATGACTGTGTGACTGTGGTCCCCGTGGCATTAGGCATTAGGCATTAGGCATTGGGCAGCGTTGGAGAAACTTCACCTGCTTCACCTGCTGCTGAGGCTGATTAGAACAGGGTCTGGATACTTGGGTCAAGGCTCAGTGGGGGCACTCTAGGGCTCTCAGTGAAGGAAGTATGATCAGAAGGCCTGTGCCTCTGAGAAGCAGGGGCTGGGGCTGGGTGTTGCTCAGGTTCCAGCCCTGGCCTCTGTGAGGCCCCAGGCTGGCTTGGGGGTCCAGTTGCCCAGGGTTGCTGAGCATCTGTTCTGTGTGAGACCCAAGGAATTTCCAGATCATAAGGGAAAACATGTTCTAGGAAGGGAGGTAGCAGCACAGGGCCTGGAGAAATGTCAGGTCAGGGAGGTAGTTTGACACCCCCCCCCCCATTGCTGGTAAGGCTGTGCCCCCTTTTGGGGAGAGGGAGCTGGTGCCTGTGGTTTCAGTACTCTGCTACTGGCTTCCAGAACAACCTCTGCTCAGTACTTCCCCAATCCTTAGTTTCCTTCTCTTCAGAATTTGCTTCATGTCTGTTCTGAAAGTGAGCTTACATAGTGACGTGGCACATGGAGATTGGGGGGGGCGGAGGGGCACTGTCAGGCTGAGAGCCCAGGGCCCCAGATGCTGCCTAAGGGTCTCAGTCTGTTCTCACAGGGAGTCTTTAGAGCTGCTTTCATACCATCCCCAGGGTAGGTGTGTCTTTTCCTTACTCTTCCCTGTGTGGGAACTCAATCGTACTTTTACATTTGTTAGACTAGGTCACAGCCCTGCCCCAAGGGACAGAGTTGACTTGGGTACTGAGTGAGCCTGTGTAGGATGTTCAGGCTGAGACTTTGGCTCCTACTCTTAAGTGCCTGGAGTCCTTGTCCAGTGGGTATGGATTTATGTGGTCCCCCAGGGAATGTTAGCTGATTTGTAGTCCTGATGCTTACAGCTTAGACCACTGTGTGCTAAGTCACAGTGTGCTAAGGGGTCTCAGCGGAGGGTTGTCTTAGCATGGAGCAATCAGTAGGCTTCCTGGAGTTGGTGACTTTGTATAATGTTGAAACAGTAGTAAAATTAGTTCAATGGGAAGAGAAGTACCCTGGGCAGAGGCAGGGTAGGGTTGGAGTTTAGGTACAGTTTCTTGTAGCAGAGGCTGGCCTTGAACCTCTAATCCTCTGCCTCTGACTTTGGAGTGCTGGGATCACAGAGGTATACCATCATGTCCAGCTCTATTTTTATGAGTCAAGAGATAACACTGTTGTTTAAGGCTGGGGGAGTTGTGGACCAGGAAGCAAGGGCAGGGCCCAGGTTGTGTTAAGAGTCTGTGGTCTTACCTTGAAAGGAACTATTAAAGGAATTTTCAGCAGTGGGAAGGTAGAGGTTATTGTCCTTCAGCAGAATGGGGAGTGGGTGGAAGTGGTCAGGACTTGCTGCTGGAGGGCAAGCCGGCCCAAGCTTGGAGACAATGGGATGGTTGAAACAGAAGGGAAGGCCTCCCAGCCTCTGCTGCTGGGCAGCACAGAGAGAAAGGCATGTACAAAGGGACCTGGGTACAGGGGAGATGCTGGCCTGGAGGTAACAGCTGGGATGCGCTGGAGAGATGTGGTATCCACGAGGAGGAGAGAGGGAGAAAGCAGAGCACTAGCAGCTTAGACCAAGAGGCTGGCAGAGGCCAGGACAGCGGCTTCAAGTCTTGGGACTTGAGGAGTGGCCCAAAGGAGGGCAGGCGTGGGCTCCTCAGAGGTGAGGGAAGGGGCCAGTAGTTCACTTGGGTGGGCTAGCAGCACCGAGGTCTTGTTCCTGCGGCTTCAGGACTCAAGGAAAGTGAGACATTAGATGCAGAATGTAGTTGCCATGCTCTGGGAAGGTGTGGGGTGGGCAACATAAGAGCAAGCACAGGTCAAGAGGTTTTGCAGGTTGTCCTGAGGCTCACGGTAAGCCACCAGCAGAGGGAGCTGGTTAAATAAGCCACCCAGTTACTCCAGGTCTTTCCTGGTTTTAGCCCTGAAATGTGGACACCCTGGAATCCCCAATGTCCTGAGAATATTAGAAACTGACAGGGCTGCTTGCCCAACAGAAGAGGGAAGGGAACGAGCTGTTGAACACTGGGCACTCTTATGGGTCTGCAGGTAGCCTGTGCTGTCCCTGCCACAGGTCCAGTCATCCGTAGTGTATTGAAGTGTGTAGGATGCTGCATCCCAGAGACCCTGCCTGTCCAGGAGACCTGGACACTTTGCATCGACGACAACCCTACTTTTATCTGTGCTGTCCTTCTCTCCCTGCAACTCACATTCTGTCTGTCTGTCTTTGCAGTCCTCACCCTGTGAAGCCCCTCAGTGCTGCCCCTGTGGAAGGTAGCCCGGAGAGGAAGCAGACCCGCTCCAGCCTGAGTACAGCCCTGAGCAGTGGGCTGGAAAAGCTCAAAACTGTCACATCTGGCAGCGTCCAGCCTGTGATCCCAGCACCCCAGCTTGGTCACACTGTGGACACCAAGAGGCTGAAGGTGAGGCACCCCTTGGCGAGGTGAGGAGAGGTGCTAGAGAGCACTTGAGTGTAAGAGGCAGTGCGGTGGAAAGAGGTCCTGTGGGTGGGCGTAGGAGGCAGTGCGGTGGAAAGAGGTCCTGTGGGTGGGCGTAGGAGGCAGTGCGGTGGAAAGAGGTCCTGTGGGTGGGCATAGGAGGCAGTGCGGTGGAAAGAGGTCCTGTGGGTGGCACAGGGCAGAGCAGGTAGCCTGAAGCTCCAAAATGGGGCAGGTCATCTCTGGCCTTAGAAACCGTCACCTGCAGGGTCTGGGGTGCTGCAATAGGGAAGCAGGTTTTGGTGGGCCACCTGACAGAAGGCCTGGGCTGCCTGGCTCACTCTCATCCCCTCTGACCACAGGACTCGGCTGTGCTGGACCAGTCAGCCAGGTACTACCACCTGACGCACGATGAGCTCATCAGTCTGCTGTTGCAGCGGGAACGTGAGCTGAGCCAGCGGGATGAGCACGTCCAGGAGCTGGAGAGCTACATCGACCGGCTGCTGGTTCGGATCATGGAGACTTCGCCCACACTGCTGCAGATCCCCCCTGACCCTCCACAGTAGCTGTCCTCAACCCCATCCCTGGAGGGTTGGCAAGGACCTGTGCACGCCCCCTCCACTGCCCACTCTCACTTAGACAGGGTGCACCCTGCCGTCGTGGTCATTCCTTGCCCCCCTCTCCTCCTGCCTCTGCTGGGGCTGCTGGAAGGGGCCCTTTGGTCTGAAGGGTCGTAGGCCATGCCTTTGGGAGCTCTCAACCTTTCCCATCTGCTCGTTTTCATACCCCTTAGCTTGGGGCCTCCAGGGAGCCGGGACAAGGGTGTTAGGTGTTTAGATGGAGCAGGGCTGAGATGAGGACTTTGTGTGGACACTGTTCCCGGCACAGGTTAAGCTCCCCATAATGTTGGCGTCATTTTTTCCCTTGGCCAACTGTTTATCTCCGTTTCCCTCTAGTGACTAGAGGGCCTCCTGGTATTGACTGGGACTGGGACAGGGACCAAGCTGCTTCCTAGTTTGTGGGTTGTAGACAATCAGGGCAACACCTCAGCTTTGTGTCTGTCCCCTGAGAGCAGGGAGCCTGTGTGTTCTAGTCCAGTTTCTGTTTGTCTGGAGCCATGTGCAGAGACTGTGTAGTGTGGGCAGAGGTGGTAGTGTGTCTGTTGCTCAGCTGCTTCCTGCCCCCCGCCCCCCCCAGGCCATCCCAGTCAGTGTTTCAGTGGCAATGGGAAGCGGCTGTGCGCAGGGAGAGCGACTCCTTGCTCTTCAGCTTCTCCCCATCTCCCTCACACGAGCCTCTCCAGCTTGGGGCTTTGCATTGTCAATGTTTTGGGGATCAGGCCTCTGTGTCTATTGTTACTACTTGTCCAGATGCCAAAACTGTGCCACTGTGGGGTTGTAACTTTTGGAAAACCAATTAAAATGTGCCTTTTGTGGGTCAGGACAAGAGCCTCTGAGTGTAGGCCTCTCTGGATGTGGCGTCTCCTCTTTCCTATTGAGTGCATGGGATTCTCTTAGGGTCCTGGAAGAGGAATGTGCCCTGGGCCCTTTGCTTCCATGAGAGCACCTTAGCTAAGGCTCTGACCAAGCTGCTGCTGCCCCCTAAACCTTCCTGCCATCTCCTCTCCTCCTCTGTCTCCATTCAGAGCATCCTGGGATTAAAACCCTGTGGGCAGCAGGCTTGGGGCTATCCTGCTTCTTCACTGTGTCTGGCCTTGGGTTCCAGCTGTGCTGGACCAGTTAGCTGGTCTGGAAGTGGGAGTCTACACTGTCTTAGAAGATACCTGTACCTAGGAAAAGGCCTTGTGGCTCTCCAGCTGTTCTGTAAGCTGCTGCACAGCCTGTTCCTCTTGTTGTCCCGCCCGTCCATTAGCCCACCAGCTCCAACTTGCCTGGCTTGGCTACAGCACACTTTGAAGCTAGGTATCTGCCCTGTAGCCCAGCACCTGGTTTGCTTATGGAGAACAAGGCAGGCTTCCTCCATGGCATCTGCGGAGGTCCATTGGTGGCAGGGGCACCTTGCATTAGCAGAAGGGCCGGGAAGATGCCAAAGGAAGACGCTTTGTTACAGTGGAGAGGCGCTGGCCTCCTTCCATCCATCTCTTCATGACAGCTGTGGACTAGTCAGAAGGCCTCTGGAGGAGATGTGCTGATGGGTGATATCAGTCTTCTGTCAGCATAAGAAGAGCCCCACAGTGTAGAGTTGCTGACTCTGAGTCTACTCATCAGAGCTGAGAAAAGAAGCCACTAGTGCCCAGATCTTTGGCCACTTTTTTTTTTTTTTTTTTTGTTTGAGGGTGTTGGGGATTGGAAAATACCTCTTTTGAGGAAGGGGCGGTGCCACTAATCTGACAGATATTCTTTTGGGTTTTCTTTGGTCTCAGCCCTGTCCCTCATCTTTCTCCCATCTCTGTTGACTGGCCTCCCTACATGGCCAGAGTAGGGTATCTTCTAGAGAGGTTCTGTTTTGATGTGTCTGCTCCTGGTCCTACATTACAGGCGAGTGCAGGGGGTGGGCAGAGAACAGGCACATTTCTGCTTTGCTGTTTGTCTTCCTAGTTGAAACTCCTGTTTATAAAGAGCTTGTTCTTCATGTTTTAAGCACTTTATGAAGAATAAAAAGTCCATGTACCACAGATGGCTTGATGTCTTACTGTTTTGAAATGAACAGGTGAAGGAGGTTACCAGTGGGAGAAGGCAGTAGGGTTCTTGGATGACACTGCTCTGCCTATAACACAGTATTGCCTCATAGTTTGGGGTCCTAGGATGCCTTTGTTGATTGGTCACCAATCACAGTATATTAACTGGGTGCCATTGAGGAAAAAAGAGGGCAAAATATGTGATTTCTGTTGTGAAGCTACTCAGCCTAAAGGGGAGGTAGATACAAACTGTTCATGGCAAGCCAGAATCTCCAGCTTTAGGAAAATTCTTTTCCTCATGGCTCAGCCAACTAGAGAGTGGATGGGAACTTGCTACAGTGCAGTGTCCAGCAGGATGGAGCAAGCTCTGAACCCACCTGGCTGTGAGTTGGAAGCCCTGCATGGGCTTCCCTAGAATCAAGATAAGTCCTTTCCTTCTTTCCTTCCCTCCTTCCCTCCCTCTCTCCCTTCTTTTTGAGACAGGGTCTCATTATGTAGTCCTGGCTGATGTGGAACCCTATGTAGACAAGGGTGGCCTTGAATTCACAGAAATCCATCTGCCTCTGCCTCCTGAATGAATACTGAGATTAAAGGCCCCGCAATACCAAGTAATTTCTGTTTGGCTGCCTCTCTAGCCTCCATTCCCAGTCTGGCTCATTTACCAAATACAGGGACTGCAGATGCTCCATTTAGCAGGACTGTGTGTTTACTACCTGTGTGAGCCTCTGCTCCTCAGACTGCAGTGCTCTCCACTCGACACCCTTGTCGCCGGTCCTGGGTAAAAGCTCATGCCTACTTCTGTTTTTTCCAGGAATTAGGCCTGGGAAGGATCTTATTTGGTCAAAGAGGTAGGGGCTCTTAGAAGGCTCAAGCTCTGGCTGTTTAACTCACCCCAACACATTAGTACCTAGTGTGAGTCCTATGTCTGCACTGAAGATTTAGTGAATCAAAATCAACTCCTTGCCCTGCGATTCTTATAGTACAAAAGATATTAAAACTCATAGTTGTGGATGGATCATGTATAGTAGCTCATATCTGTAATCCCAGAACTTGGGAGGTAGAGGAAGAAAGACTACAAATTTGAGGTCAGTCTGGAATACATAGTGAATTCCATTCCAGCCTGGGCTATAGAGACTGTCTTAAAAAGTTTGGGCTGGTGTAGTTTTTGTCACCAGGGAAGAGGGAATCTCCACAGAGGAATTTCCAAGATCAGACTAGCCTGTGGCCATGTCTGTAAGGCATTTTTAGATTGCTAGTTGATGCCAGGTGTGGTGGCTCATACCTTTAATCCTAGCACTCAGGAGGCAGAGGCAGGCGGATCTTTGTGAGTTCAAGGCCAGCCTGGTCTACAGAGCAAGTTCCAGGACAGCTGGGCCTACAGGGAGACCCTGTCTCGAAAAGACTAAATACATAAATAAATAAATAAATAAATAAATAAATAAATAAATAAATAAAATAAAATAAATTGCTAGTTGATGTGTGAGGGCCCAGACCACTGTGGACAGTGAAACTCTTAAGGCTAGTGGGCCTGAGGTGTATAACAAAGATAGCTGAAGCTGGGTCTGGTGGCCCACACCTTTAATCTCAGCACTCCGGAGGCAGAGGCAGGCTGATCTCTGTGAGACTAAGGCCAGCCTGGTCTACACGGTGAGTTCAAGGCCATCTGGGGCTACAGGGAGACCCTCTCTCCAAAAAGGAAAAACAAGACCAGGGGCTGGAGAGGTGGCTCAGTGGTTAAGGGCCCTGAGTGCCCTTGCAGAGGACCTGGTTTCGATTCCCAGCACCCACATGGCGGATAAGAACCGTCTTTAAGCCAGGCGTGGTGGTGCATGCCTTTATGGGAGGCACAGGCAGGCGGATCTCTGGTTTCCAGAGTGAGCTCCAGGCCAGCTGGGGCTATAGGGAGACCCTGTCTCAAAAACAAACAAACAAACAAAAAAGACCCAAACAAAACAAAACAAGATAGCCGAGTGAGCCAAACAACATTCCTCCCTGATCTCTTCTTCAGTTCCTGCCCTGGCTACTGCAATAATGGACAATAACCAGTAAGATGAAATAAACCCTTTCCTCCTCCAAGTTGGTTCTGAGCAGCGTTTTATCACACCAACAGAAAGCGAACTAAGATCAAGTTATACACGCAATGGTGCAAAAAGAGTGCTGTGTGGTAGGATGATTACTCAGGCAGAGGCTAGAAAGAGAACCAGGGTCAACCAGGCCACCATCAAAGTATGAATAGAACGTTAAGGGTCACAGCAGCCCAAGCTCAGCTTGTTCCCTAACGTGAGTGGCAGAGTGGCTGGAGGAAGTGTGGCCATAGAAGAAACTGCAGGAAAATTCCGCAGTGCAACTCATTGCTGAAAGCCTTCCAAATTAACCCCACTAGGCCTGGGGTGCGCGCCCATCCGCTCCTGGGTCCGGCCCGCTTATGCAGTAAGACCCGGTCCCAGCTGCCGCTCCAGGCGCAACGTCTATAGGTGCAGCTCAGACTTCAGGGATGCACACATCCGCTCCCGGGTCTGCCAACGCCTGCAGCTCCAGCGGGAACCGACTCTGGGTCAGTCGTGGGTGCAACTCTCCGCAGTCCGGGGTTGTCGCGCTCCGAGACGGAACAAAACTACACTCCCCATAGGCCTCTGCGCGCCCTGCTCTGCGGTTGCTTACGGCCAATCGGGAGAGGCAACTGTGGCGGGGGCCGAGGAGGGACATTTTAAAAGGGCCAGGGATAGCGGGCGTCAGTGGCCATGGCGGATACAGCGACTACAGCCTCGGCGACGGCAGCCAGTGCCGCGAGCGCCTCTCCCGATGCGCCCCCTTTCCAGCTGGGCAAGCCCCGCTTTCAGCAGGTGAGGTCCGGGCGGTAATCTGAGGGTGTGTGCGGGGTGGCACCAAGGAGGGGACTGAGTCGAGTCTCTTGCAAAGTCACTCCAGCCGGAGGGTCTCCAACCCGCGGCCACCAGAGCCTGCAGCTAGTGCGCGGACCTGGGTGCAGCCGCTCCTTTCCCATTGGTCAACCGGACAGGCGAGGTCTCCCACAGTGGCTTCTTATTGGTGGCTGGCGCTGTCACTCCCCGTCCCTGCTGGAACCCAGCCGCCGCCCCTACCCGAGGCGTTCGGTGATTGGCCAAGCGGGCCGCGGTCCTGGGTCCGAGCGGCTCCTGCAGGGTTGCTCTAGCATGTGCGCCCTGGGCGTAAAGTTCCAGTCCTGCTCTCGATGGAAAGGTGGCGTGCGCAGGACGCCTCCCAACTTTCCCTCGAGTGGAACTGACCTTCCTTCTGAGCTGGGGGCAGACTTCGGCCAGCGCTCCTGGGTCACGCCCCACCGTTGCGCTCGGTTCCCCGACCCCCTGCAGGGTGTCCCTGCGCCCCAGGCTGGGACCGCGTGCTGGGGTTCGGCGGCGCGATCCCGGTCCTCTGGCCGGGGCTTCAGTGACCCTGTCAGCCTGCCGGCTAGGACGCTCTCCCGGGATGGGGCTGGGATACGCGGGAGAGCCGGGGTGCGTGAAACGCTGTGTCATCCCCCGGGGCCGCCACTCTGTTCCCGAGGGTCCCGAGCACGCCCCAGCCCCGCACCCGCTGCTCTCCTGCTCTGCGCAGCATTGGTATCCATTCACACCTGCTTGGGGCACGATGACTGGAGTTCCCCTACACACACACACACGCTCCGGAACCCCAGCAGGGCGTCGCTAACTCGGCCGTGGAGCCGTAGATCCAGTCCGAGGAGCTGGTCCTGGTCCGGCAGGGAGCCAGGAACTTGGGGGCTTAAGTCGAAGACCCTCGGGGCACCTCTAGATCGGAGAAGACTGCCATAGTGAGCCTGGCCTTGCCAGGAGCAGGGACAGCAGATACGCTAGAGAGAACTTTGAAGGGAGGAAGAAAAGGCACGAAGGTGGGATGTGACCTTTTTTTGGGGGCGGGGTCATGTGGAGTGGGAACGGAACTGGATCCAGACCCCAACTTCTCTAATAATTTAGTAGCTGAGCTCCTGAACCGTCTGAGAAAATGTCCCTAGGCTTTTTAAACAGGTCTTGATTCCTTTTTTTTTTTTTGGTCTTTTCGAGACAGGGTCTTCCTTAGCCCCAGCTGTCCTGGAACTCACTCTGTAGACCAGGCTGGCCTTGAACTCACAAAGATCCCGCCTGCCTCTGCCTCCCAAGTGCTAGGATTAAAGGCATGCGGCACCACGTCCGGCTTAGGACTTGAATCCTTTTAAAAATAGACTCTCAGCATGGAAGAATATGTGGAGATACTGCATGTCTTCGCTGGTACAAGGTGCCACCCATGACCGCAGGGTCAGGGGTATCCCTGTCTAGCCTTGCTCCCTCTCAGATTCTGCTCACCCTTCACCTAGGCAGGCACTCTCTTCTGGGAAACACTCAGGCGCCAGCACCCTAGGTCCTATCAGATCACCAAACTCCCTCCTGCATACCCCCATTGGGAACTCCATAGCTTACCCTTCTACATTCTTCCTTGTAGTCCTTTAGCCCTGAGAAAAGGGGCTAATCTAACCCTGAGGCAGTTGGTTTTTCTTAACATGTCCTGAGTAGGTACTTCTTTCCCCTGGTGTCTGATGTCTGGGTGGTACTTGGACATCCATCTACCCAGCAGACCTTTATTAAGTACCTTTTATTGGCTTTCAGCACTGGGCTTTTTGCTCTGATCCCTGCTGGAACATGTTTGAGGAGACTCGGTTTCTGCAGCTAGCTGTTCATAGCTTACCTCTGACAGTTGAGCTGTGCAGTAACCAGGCTGAAGCTCCCCACCACGGCCAGTGGAGTGGCCTGAATAAGGAAGGGTGCTGAGCAGGTCTGATTCACCCATGTTGAGAACTTCTCTTATGTCAATACCTGCCCCTCCCATACTGCTCTCTGGCTCTGCAAACAGCTCAGCTTGCCACTGATATCCTAGAATCCCAAACCTGGATTCTCTTAACATACTTCCTTAGCCTTCTAAATACAGCCAGAGGCTGTAATCTCACGTCCCAAACAGTTCTCATAACCATCCTCTCCAGGGCTAAGCCAGCTCCCCTTCCCCCTATTTCCTGGGCCAATGTGGAAGCTCCCACAGGTCTCCAGCTTCCAGTCCTGCTCTGGCCCTCTTCCAATCCTTCCCTCTTCTCTATGGCAGAGTCCCAGCAATGCAGGTCTGATCAGGTGACTTCCTCATACCCTGCAGTGGTATTCCTCTGCTTCTGCGAGAAAGAGGCCTCACACCGGAAGGAACTCAAAGTTCTGCATAGGCCCACTCCTGGTGATGTCTACCTTGAAACCCACTGCACTTGGATCCACTGAAAAACAGTGGCTGGTTTTCAGCTTTTGAACCTATCCTGTTCCCTCCCATGCCTGAGCCATCTCAGAACATCTCCTGTCCCCTCCCCTCAACTCTTCTCTGGATTCTCTTTATCCCATTGTTCTAGTTTCCTTTCCATTGCTGTGACAAAACGTTCCGACCAATACCAACTTGGGGAGGGAAGGGTTTATTTATCTTACATCTCCCGGGTCACAGTCCATCACTTAGGGAGCCTAAGGAAGGAACTCAGGGCAGGAACCAGGAAACAGGAACTGAAGCACAGCTGGTGGGGGAGGAGCACTACTTTACTGGCTTGCTCCCCTGGCCCGTACTCAGCCTGCTTTCTTATACAATATACAACAACCAGCTGGGCGTGGTGGCGCACGCCTTTAATCCTAGCACTTGGGAGGCAGAGGCAGGCGGATCTTTGTGAGTTCAAGGCCAGCCTGGTCTACAGAGTGAGTTCCAGGACAGCTGGGGTTACAGGGAGACCCTGTCTCGAAAAGACAAAAAAAAAACAATATACAACAACCTGCCCACAGGTGGCACCACCCACAGTGGGCTGGGCCCTCCCACATTACTCAACAATCAAAACAATTCTCCACAGGCATGGCCACAGGCCAGTCCACTGGAGGCAGTTCCCCAACTGAGGCTCCCCCAACCCAGGTGTGTCAAGTTGACACTAAAGCTGTCCAGCACACCCATCATTTCCTTGAAGAAGCCTCATCTTCCCCTACACCTCATTAGTTTTTGCCAGCTGTCCAGTGGCTGGGCACCTGCATAGTGTATTGGGTGACTGCTTCTTTACCATCTGTCTCCTCCTTTTGACCATAGGGTGTATAGCATCAGAGGTGGTACCTGTTAGCACAGTGTCTAGACATCAGAGGAGCTTCACAATGCTTTATGAATTAAAAGAATGAGTTGCAGGTACTACATTGGTACTTGTGGATTTGAACAAAATTAATATTGGCTGTGACTGGGGCGATGGCCAATTTTTATCTAAACTGCCCCTTAGGAATCATGTCAATGTCAACCTAGTGGGAAACATGTTTGACAGTGTGAGATTCTTCCGCCCTAAGGTCCAGAGTAGGAGCTGTCTAAGAAGGTAATTCGAAGGGCATAGTGCTTTGCCACATGTATGCTGGGTTGACAAGCTCCTTCAGGAGTTGATCTCAAATTCTCTATGTAGCTGAGAATAACCTTAAACATCTGGTTCCCCTGTCTCTACTACAGCCAGCTTATGTGGCGGTGGGAATCTATACCAGAGCTTCATGCAGGCTGAGCAAGCACTCTACCAATGAAGCTGCAGCCCCAGCCTGAGGCCATTTTTATCTAGGTCCTGCTTTCAGTGTGTGGCACACTGTAGGTGTCTGATGACTGCTTGTGGCGGCCTGCATTGGCCTGACAGAGGTCCACTTCCGGTGGTTCATGAACTGAGGTCCTTTCCCAGAGCTCACTCGGGACACACTCTTCCACAGCCAGTCTCAGAACTTCCTTTTGCTTTTCTTCTTCGTTTTTCTTTTTTTTTTTCAAGACAGTGTCTCATATAGCCCAGATTCTCTTTGAACTTACTAGGCAGCAAAAGGTGACCTTGAACTTCTGATCCTCTTGCCAAGTACAGAGAGTACAGGAATTGATCACTACACCCAGTGCTGGGTATCAAGCTCAAGGCCTTGTGCATGCTAGACAAGCCACTGAGGTAGAGCCCTAGTCTAGTGCTTTCCATGGGATTGGGGCTGGAGGTTTTTCCTTGCTCTCTGGAATTGCTGTGAACCCCTTCCTCCTGTCCCTGCTCAAAGATCTTTCTGTGAGGGGGCTGAGGGAGCAGGTCTGAGCAGAATCAGACGGTAGACCAAGGGTGATGGGTAGGTTTTGGTCTGTGGCTATTTTTCTCATCAGATCATGATGGTGGCCATTGTTCTACTTTTTTTTATATTGGGTTATGGAATTTTTACAGCCCTGTGAGGCAAGAACAGTGATCTCCAGGTTAGAAGGCTACAGCTCACCCACAGATTTAGTACCTTCCCAGGCAGTCAGCTCCAGAGTCCCAGTCTTGTTTATATATTGTCAGCTTTCTTTTTGGCCGAGTTAGCAATTTATTGCTTTCCAAAACAAACAAAAAGGAGACCCAGTGACACAGGTCAGTTATGCACATGGCCCCGGGAAGGATCTGTTTATGTCAGCTTGTTAATCCGGAGGTTTTCAAATACATAAAAGTGGAGACTTTTATTCTTCCAGCCCCTCTGTGCCCATCACTCACCTGCCACTTTTGCCAGTTTATTTCATCTGTGTCCCTGTAGCCCCAGCAGGCCTGGACTGTACTATGTAGACCAGGGTGCCTTTGAACTCATATAGCTCCACTGGCCTCCCCAGTGCTGAGATTAAAGAAAGGTGTGTGCCACCCACACCTGGAATGCTTGGTTTTCGAAACATAGGTTCTAGGAATCAAATCAGGTCCTTGAAATTGCAGGGTATACAGTTTTCCAATGAACTACCTCTCCAGTCCCCTCTTTTGGTTTATTTAAAAAACAAACAAAAAAGGAATACATTTAGATTTACAGAAGTTAAAACAAAGAAGGTGTTTCTGCATAACCCTCACAGAGAGTTTCTTAATATTTTTCAGGGCCGTGCTAAATTTTGTCAAAATTAAGAAATAGCTGGGATCACACCTTTGATCCCAGCACTTGGGAGGCAGATACAGGTGGCTCTCTCTAAGTTCAAGGCCAGCTTGGTCTACATAGTGAGTTCCAGGTCAGCTGGGACTACAGGGAGACCCTGTCTCAAAAAGACCAAAAAAAAGAAAATAGGTGGCTGGAGTGATTGATGTCTCAGTGGTCAAGAACACTTGCTGCTCTTTCAAAGGAACTGAGTTCAGTTCCCAGCACCCACATCAGGCAGCTCACAACTGCCTGTAACTGCAGTTCCAATGGATCCAATACCTTTGGCCTCCTCAGGGACCTATATACACATGCACATAATTAAAAAAATTTTTTTTTTAATTTTTATTTATTTCGGTATGTGTATGAATGTACTGTCTGCATGCAGGTCTGTGCACCCGTGTCGTGCAATGCCGCGGAGGTCAGAAGAGGGTCTCAGATTCCCCTGGAACTGGAGTTCTCCTGGAATTGGAGTTTCAGACGGTTCTCGGCTGCCATGTGGGAGCTGGGGATCGAACCTGGGTCCTCTGTAAGAGTGGTCGGCGCTCTTAACTGCTAGGCCATCTCTCCAGCCCCCACACATGCACATAATTAAAAGTAAACTAAATCTTAAAATAAATACCCCCAATGTCTTCAATGTGAGAATATTAAGGAAAATGAAATAAAAATAGGTCTACTCCAGACTGACTTGGATTTCCCTGTTTTTTGTGCTAACGTCTCTCTTTGTTTCCAGAGTCTGGCATTGCCTTTGCTTGGTATGCTTTAGTCTCCTTTGGTCTGTGAGTTTCTTAGACTTCCCTAATTTTTGTTCTTGTCAGTGTTGGGAAGGACTGGTGGGGTATTTTGTCCCATGTCATTAAGTTTCGCTGTGCCTAGTTCATCCTACTTGGTGGAGCTGGGGGCTCTGAGGGAAGGATGTCTGGGAGATAAAATACCCTCTGTGCTGCAGTATGTCACAGGGTGTTTAATGAGTACAGCACTTCACACACCTGACATTAGTTTTTCTTTTTAAAATTAATTTATTTTACTGGGCATGGTGGCTCACGCTTTTAATCCCAGCACTCCAGAGGCAGAGGCAGGTGGATCTCTGTGAGTACAAGGGCAGCCTGGTCTATATAGTGAGTTCCAGGACAGCTGGGGCTACCGGGGGACCCTGTCTCGAAAGAAAAAAAAAATATTTTATGTGTATTGGTGTTTTGTCTGCATGTATGTAAGTGCACCATGTGTGTGCAATGTTCGTGGAGGTCAGAAGAGGGCATTGGATCCCCCTGGAATTAGAGTTACAGGTAGTTGTGAACTGCCCAACATGGATGCTGCGAATTGAGCTCAGGTCCTTTGGAGGAGTAGCAAGTAACCCTAACCACTTGGCTATCTCTTCAGCTGCTGCTTCTCTGCCTCTCCCTTTTCCTTCTCTTCCTCCTTCTCCTCTTTGTCCCTCCCTCTCTCCCTCCCTCCCTCTCTCCCTCCCTCCCTCTCTCCCTCCCTCCCTCCCTCCCTCCCTCCCTCCCTCCCTCCCTCCCTCCCTCCCTCCCTTCCTTCCTTCCTTCCTTCCTTCCTTCCTTCCTTCCTTCCTTCCTTCCTTTTTGAAACAGGTCTCCCTGTAGCCCCAGCTGTCCTGGCACTCACTATGTCAACCAGGCTACCCTCAATCTTACAGAGATCTGCCTGCCTCTGCTTCCCCTTCTGCTGGGACTAAAGGTGCCACCACACCCAGCTTGAGCTCCTTATTATTTCACATTCCCCTGGTTTTCCCCCTGGCTTTTGACATAAATCTTCCTAAGTAGCCCTGGCTGACTTGGTACTTGAAGTCCTCTATTTCAACCTCCTGAGTTAGAATTTCAGGAGGTTGTCTGAAATTGTCTCCCATGGAATAACTTTCTTGTTTCTTTCTTTCTTTTTTTTTTTTTGTCTTTTGGAGACAGGGTCTCCCTGTAGCTCTGGCTGTCCCGGAACTCACTATGTAGACCAGGCTGGGCTTGAACTCACAGAGATCTGCCTACCTCTGCCTTCCAGGTGCTAGGATTAGCCACCATGCCCAGCTTAAGATCTATTTTTAATTAAAAAATTGACATTTTAATTTTATGTATCTGAGTGCTTTGTAAGTAAACCATATGCATGCCTGGTGTGCTCTGAGATCAGAAGAGGGCACTGGATCCCTCGGGTCTGGAGTGACAAATGGTTGTGAGCTGCCATGTGGGTGCTGGGAACTGAACTCAGGTCCTGTGCAACAGCCAGTGCTCTTAACTGCTGTGCTATCTCTCCAGCCTCTCTTTTGTGCCTTCTCCTCATTAGTTCTTCCCCCTTCCCCAAATCTGTTGAAGAAACTGGGTTGTCTGTCTTGTAGAAACCCCTCATTCACAATGTGGCTGTCAGCACCTCTGGGGTGGTGTTTAACATGCTCGTTGTTTTTCCTGTTGTCCCAAAATTCTTGTTTTTTATTTTTTATTTATTTATTCATTCATTCATTTATTTATTTTTGATCTTTTCGAGACAGGGTCTCCCTGTGGCCCCAGCTGACCTGGAACTTGCTCTGTAGACCAGGCTGGCCTTGAACTCACAAAGATCCACCTGCCTCTGCCTCCCAAGTGCTAGGATTAAAGGCGTGCACCACCACACCCGGCTTGAAATTCTTGTTTTTTAAACATTGCTGTGCATGTCTAGTAAAAGGGAAAGGGACAGCTCTATTCCCAGGAACCTCTGAGACCTGTCTTTCCTTCTCTCCTCCTTTTCTTTTTTTTTTTTAAGAAAACATTAAAAATTTATTCTTTGACAATTTCATACATGTATAAAGTGCATCCCCTTTTTCATTCTTTTTTTTTTTTTTAATGTTTTGAGACAGAATCTCCCTATAGCTGCAGCTGGCCTAGAGCCCACTATGCAGACCAGGCTGGCCTTGGCCTTGATCTCACAGAGATCTGTCTCCCAAGTGCTGGGACTAAAGGCATGCCCCACCCGCCTGGCTTAGTCTTGATCATGGTCCATCCTGCTTCTCCCTCCACTGCCCCTGGACCCCCACCCAACAGGTTCCTCTCCTACCTTCGTGTTTATTTTAAGGTAATTCACTGAGTCCAATTAGTGCTGCCAGCATCTGCTTGGGCGTGGATGTTCCACTGGAGCATAGGTGACCTATCAGGGGCCTCTGCAAGAACAGCACGGCCATACCCTTGAAAAAAAATCTCTCTCCCTTCTTCAGCGGGCATCGAGTGCCAGCAGCTTCCCAGCTAGCGTGAGTGGGGTCTCATGAGCGCCTCCAACCAGGCTGGAGTTTTGACCTGCTTGGTTATGTGCAGGGCTTGCTTAGGTCACCACAGCTGCTACGAGTTCAGGAGTGCCACAGCCAGGCCATGTCAGGAGACAGCTGCTCCCAGCCCTCCTCTGCAGTCTCCTGATCTTGCGTTCTTTCTGCCTCCTCTTCTGTGATGTTCCTTCCTTCTTTAGCATCTCCCCTTCAGACTCAGTCACTGATTGAGCAAGTTGGAGCCCCAGGACAGGAAACAAACACACAGGCCTCTTCCTGTTTGTGCTTCATGCAGAAATAGCAGTTATCTTTATACTTTCCTGGCTCCTTCAGAAATCTTTTTCCTGCTAAGATGGCAGGAGCCTGCTTTGTGGGTGCTGGGCTCTGAGATGGATGAAAGCTAACGTCTGAGCAGGCACAGGTTTCCTCTGGGGCTCAGAGAGTCTCTGGGTAGTATAATGCACCCCTCACATCAAAGGTTAAGAGGTTGCTGTGTGGGCTGGGTTGTGAGGCTGTCTGGCTGTTATGCATATAGTTTGCTTAATTTAAAGTTCTAGAACCCCAACCCCTTGAAGTCAGTTGTGTCTTTTCATCATTTACTTAGCATGAGCTAGAGAGTGACTGTTGTAGGGGCAGCTGTTGAGCTTTGTGCTGTGGAAGGGATTCGGCACCTCCAGAAACACTTGGACAGGTATCTTTTTGTTATTATTATTATTATTATTATTATTTTGGTCTTTTTTTTGAGACAGGGTCTCCCTATAGCCCCAGCTGTCGTGGAACTCACTCTGTAGACCAGGCTGGCCTTGAACTCACAAGGATCTGCCTGCCTCTGCCTCCCAGTGCTAGGATTAAAGGCGTGTGCAACCATGCCTGGCTTGTTATTTTGGAGACAGGGTCTCCCTTTAGTCCCAGCTGGCCTGGAGCTTGCTCTGTAGACCAGAGTGGCCTTGCACTCACAGAGATCAGCCTGCCTCTGCCTCAGGAGCTCTGGGATTAAAGGTGTGCACCACCACGCCCTGTACTAAAGACCTTTCTTAGCCGCCATGTGGGTGCTGGGAATTGAACCCAAGTCCTCTGCAAGAGCAGTCAGTGCTCGTAACTGCTGAGCCATCTCTCCAGCCCCGATTTTATATATATATATATATATATATATTTCTTTAAAGATTTGTAACTGACAAGTGGATGTGGTACATCTACAAAAATGTGGTACATCTACAC
This sequence comes from Rhizomys pruinosus, assembly GCA_009823505.1. Taxonomy (NCBI): domain Eukaryota; kingdom Metazoa; phylum Chordata; class Mammalia; order Rodentia; family Spalacidae; genus Rhizomys; species Rhizomys pruinosus. The sequence continues at coordinate 360,836 of VZQC01014929.1, read as the reverse complement.
AATGGAGTACTAGTTAGCAGTAAAAAAAGATGACATCATGAACTTTGCAGGTAAATGGATGGAACTCGAAGCTATTATGCTAAGTGAAGTAACACAGTCCCAGAAAAACAAGCAGGGAATGGTTTTCCTCATTTGTGGATGCTAGCATCAAATCCCAGATGAAAGGCAAGCTGAAGGACATTATTGTTATATTTCTGTTTATCTGAAAGCAACTATGTTGTTATAATGTAAATCTCTTAATGGGTTCTAGAATCCATCCACCACTTACTTTCAGACTCTGTAATTACTGTATATGAGTGGAAAGTATGTATTCATATTTTTTTTAATTTAATAAATAAATAAATTTATTTTTTTGTCTTTTTGAGACAGGGTCTCCCTGTAGTTCCAGCTGTCCTGGAACTTACTCTGTAGACCAGGCTGGCCTTGAACTCACAAAGATCCGCCTGCCTCTGCCTCCCAAGTGCTAGGATTAAAGGCGTGCGCCACCACACCCGGCTAATTTTATTTTTTTTATGAGTATGAGTGTACTGTCTGCATGTAAGTTGGTGCACCCGTGTCATGCAATGCCACGGAGGTCAGAAGAGGGCATCAGATTCCCCTGGAACTGGAGGTAAAGACGGTTCTCAGCCTCCATGTGGGTGCTGGGAATCGAACCTGGGTCCTCTGCAAGAGCAGTCGGTGCTCTTAACGGCTAGGCCATTTCTCCACCCCCCACCCCGTATTCATATTTTAGAGTAATATAAAATTAAAGGAGGAAAATGTGAATTCCTAAACATAAAAAAAAAAGACAGAGAAAGATGCAAGACAGTTATAGCAGAGTGCATGATCTGGGGTGGGGTGGGGGGAAGGGAAAGGGGAATATATCTAAACTGATCTGAGAAATGATGTCTGAAATACACAAAACATAAAAAGCATTATAAAAATATTTGTTCTGGGGGCTGGAGAGATGGCCTAGCGGTTAAGAGCGCTGACCGCTCTTACAGAGGACCCGAGTTCGATCCCCAGCACCCACATGGCGGCTGAGAACCGTCTGAAACTCCAATTCCAGGAGAACTCCAGTTCCAGGGAAATCCGACACCCTCTTCTGACCTCTGCGGCATTGCACGACACGGGTGCACAGACCTACATGCAGACAGTACATTGATACACATATAGAAATAAATAAAATTTAAAAAAAAATTAAAAAAAATTGTTCTATTTTAAAAATTATGTGTATGTGCATGTGCCTGCGTGTGCCTGCATGTGCCCGCGTGTGCCCGCATGCGCCCGCGTGTGCCCGCATGCGCCTGCATGTGACTACATGTGCTTGCATGTGCCCTCATGTGCCCTCATGTGCCCGCATGTGCCTGCATGTGCCTGCATGTGGGTGTGTGCATGTGAGTGAAGGTGACTTTGGGATCCAGAAGACTGTGTCAGACCCCCTGGAGCTGGAGTTACAGGTAGTTGTGAGCTGCCCAATGTGCTGGGAACTGAACTCAGGTCCCTGTGAGAATAGTGTGCATGCTTAACCTCTGAGCCATCTCTCCAGCCACTGGGCCGGTATCTAACAGATACTGCTGTCTGAGCCCACCTCAGACCAATGCAGTCAGAATCCTAGGGATCCGGTTGCCTGTGAAGTCCCAGGTGATTCAGGGTACACATGGACTGAGGAGCCTGGGAACCCTTGTCTTTCTGCGTTGGGCTACACAATCTTAGTGGGGGGTCATTCCTAATATTGACTTCCTTGACCTCATACAGATCTTGTGCAGGGAATCGCAGAAGAAGGGTGATTTAGAGGCTGGGGTCAAGGAACTAGCAGGTCTTCTCAGGCCTTTGGTGGCCTGCCCCTGTGGTGGGGTAGCTTGAGAGTGTAGCTTGGGTCCCTGCTGACAGTGAGCTGACTCACTTTGCTTGTGACAAGGACTCCTGCATGTGAGCATGCGTGTGGAGGCCCCAGTTGATGTTGAGAATCCTCCTCCTTCACTCTTCTACCTCTTATTTATTTAATTATTATTTAATTTTTGTATATGAGTATTTTTACCTGTATGTGTGTAAGTGCACCTATGTCATGCAATGCTCTTGGAGGTCAGAAGAGGGCATCAGATTCCCTGGAACTGGACTTACAAAACAGTTGTTAGCTGCCATGTGGGTGCTGGGATTTGAACCCCTGTCCACTACAAGAGCAGTCAGCAGTCTTAACTGCTGAGCCATCTCTCCAGCTCCTCTTCTACCTTATTCATTGAGGCAGGGCCTCTCAATCAAACCTAGAGTTGGCTGATATGGCTTGTCTTGCTAATGAATCCCATGTCTCTGCCTTCTTGTGGCATTTCTATGCCAATATTACAATTACCTGAATAAAAAGCTTGACTTGGGGGCTGGAGAGATGGCTCAGTGGTTATGAGTGGTTAAGCTCTTCCAGAGGACCTGGGTTCGATTCCCAGCACCCACATGGTGGCTAAGAAGTGTCTTTAGTGCCGGACGTGGTGGTGCATGCCTTTGATCCTAGCACTTGGGAGGCAGAGGCAGGCAGATCTCTGTGAGTTCAAGGCCAGTCTGGTCTACAGAGTGAGCTCCAGGCCAGCTGGGGTTATAGGGAGACCCTGTATTTTTTTTTTTATTTTTTTATTTTATTATTTTTGTATGTGTATGAATGTACTTCTGCATGTAGGTCTGTGCACCCGTGTTGTGCAATGCCTTGGAGGTCAGAAGAGGGTGTCGGATTCCCCTGGAACTGGAGTTCTCCTGGAATTGGAGTTACAGACGGTTCTCAGCTGCCATGTGGGTGCTGGGGATCGAACCCAGGTCCTCTGCAAGAGCAGTCGGTGCTCTTAACCGCTAGGCTATCTCTCCAGCCCCGGGAGACCCTGTTTTAAAAAGA
>VZQC01014929.1:320854-356479 GCA_009823505.1 Rhizomys pruinosus | reverse complement strand
AAAAAAAAAAAAGCTTGACTTAAATGTTGTAGTTTGTCTTCCATTGCTGTGACAAAACACTCTGACTGACACCAACTTGGGAAGGAAAGGGTTTATTCAGCTTACATCTCCTGGGTCACAGTTCATCACTCAGGGAGTCCGAGGCAGGAACTCAGGGCAGGAATCTGGAGGCAGGAGCTGAAGCACAGGCCATGGAGGAATGCTTGCTCACTGGCTTGCTCTTCTGGCTTATGCCCAGCCTGCCTTCTTATACCATACACAACCATCTGCCCAGGCTGGCACCACTCATTGTGGGCTGGGCCCTTCTACACTGCTTGACCATCAAGACAATACTCCACAGATGTGGCCACAGGCCAATCCAATGGAGCCAATTCCCCAATTGAGGCTCCTTCAACCCAGGTGTGTCAAGTTGACACTAAAGCTATCCAGCACACTTAAATTTAGTTTTTAACAGCAGGCTGGAACTCAGAGGCCCTGTTCCCCCAAGTACCTTTTGGAACCGTCTGTCTCCTTGAACTATGCTGCTGGAAATGTGACCTGAGTCAGGCCTCACTCGTGATTTTATTCTAAATGGTTTCTCCAGCTGCAATTGGGGATGCATAAGTTTGGCTCTCCGGCATCTTAGCAGACCATCCTGTCTTTTCATCCCTAGTTCTTTGTAGAACATTGCATTTACCCAAGGTCACGAGTCATTCCCAGTCTTCACTGTGTGCCATGAAGATGGTTGCGCCTGGTTTCAGCGCTTTGATATGTTAATTCTCAAGCCTACCCACATTCATTCATTATCTTTTTGGGTATAGTACCAAATTGAGGTTGCCAAGGAAACAAGATCAGGTGCCCAGGTCACAAGACAGAAGAGCACATGGATTTGCTGTGGTTAATTAAGGGTCATTAGTCCAGTCCATTTTGCAAGTCATTTCTTTTTTTTTTTTTTTTCATTGAAAAGTATTTTGGAGGGCTGGAGAGATGGCCTAGCGGTTAAGAGCGCTGACCGCTCTTACAGAGGACCTGGGTTCGATCCCCAGCACCCACATGGCAGCCGAGAACCGTCTGAAACTCCAGCATTCCTGCTTGCAGTAAGAGTGCTTTTAGTGTGAACCCTGGGAAACCCCATCCTCTAAGACAGAGGATGACTGGGAACTTTGCGGTGTTACTCCTTGTGTCTTTTTGTGGTGCCTTTCCCATGGCAAGCACTCTGCCACTGAGCTACATCCTCAGCCCTAACCTGTTCTGATTTTCTTACAGCACTGGGGATCCAGCCCTGTGCCTTGTGTATGCTAGAGAAGTGCTCTCCCACCGAACTCTATCCCCAGTCCCATGCACACATCTTGATGGGCAGATCTGAGTCATTTTCCCTTACATTCAGTCACCCAGTCACTTAGTATCAAGGACTTTCTGGTCCCAACACTGTACACTAACCTTAATTTTATAGTTTCCATAGAAACAAGACCATTTCCCTCTCAGACTGGACTTAGATTGACTTTTGTCCCTGCCGTCAGGCTTTACTGGGAGTGACTGATGTGTCTTTATTTCTATCTTAGCCCACCTTTATCACATTCTCTGTCCAGTCTTGTCTTTTCCTGACAGGCATCTGGCAGCTACCTGCTGTGTGGCCTTCCTTGTTTCAGTGAGTCAGAAAACTTGACTACAGACTGAAAGGCAATCCCCTGCTAATGTTAGGCTGACAGGACCTATGTGCTTAGCGTTCCAACTCAGGGCCCCTTTTCTCATCTCCGGTCTGTCCTTTTAAGCCTTTGTTGAAACGATCTAGACAGGCCTTTACATATGTCAAATGTATATGACCAATACAGATTTTTATCTTCCTCCCTTTTTGTTTCATATATATACATATATATATACATATTTGTATATGTATATATGTACATTTACATATATATATGGGTCTCCCTGTAGCCCCAGATGTCATGGAACTATGTAGACCAGGCTGGCCTTGAACTCAGAGATCTGCCTGCCTCTGCCTCCCAAGTGCTGGGATTAAAGGTGTGTGCCACCATGCCCGGCTCAAACATATTTTTTTTTTTATTTTTTTATGTGCGTGAGTGTTGTCTGCATGTATATGAGTGCACCCATGTTGTGCAGTGGCCACGGAAATCAGAAGAGGGTGTCTGATCTCCTGGAACTTGAGTTATAGATGGTTATTAGCCCGAATGTGAGTGCTGGGAATCAAACTCAGGTCCTCTGCAAGAGAAGCCAATGCTTTTAGCTGCTGAGCCATCTTTCTAGCTCCCTTATCATCCTCTCTCTTAAAACGGCATGCTTTTTGCCTTCCTGAACCTGGTCAGTATAGTTTGTATATAATCAGAACCCCAGGCATTGTCCATGTGTGTTCTTCCTCAGCCTCTCATGGTCAGTGAGCTTTGCTGCTAGCACAGTGTGGGCATGCAGTAGGTCCTGAGGAGGTTAATGGTGATGGAGGTCTGGGAATCTGGTACAGCCTAAACACAGCCTTCACCTTGTACTAGGTAAACTCTGCTGCTTCTGGGGCCCCAGTTCCTAGGAGATGGCCCCTTGCTTCACCCTAGAAGAAGTAGGATGTGATCTGGGTGTTCCCAGGTTCTTCCTTCTGCCTCACATAACCCCTGATTGCTGTGTTTTGCAGCTCTTGTTTACTTATTTAAAAAAAAAAAACCTTTAAAATATAGTTTATTTTATGTGTATGACTGTATTGCCTGCATGTATATAAGTGCCCCCGTGTTGTACAATGCCCATGGAGGCCAGAAGAGGGTGTTGGAGTCCCCCAGACCTGGAGTTATGGATGGATAGTTGTTAGTTACCATGTGAGTACTGGGATTTGAGCCTGGGTCCTCTGCAAGAGCAGCCAGTGTTCTTAATCACTGAGCCATCGCTCCAGCCCCTTTTTAAAATTTTAAAAATTTTATGTTTGTGTGTTGCCTGCATGTATGTAAGTGAATCCATGTTGTGCAATGCCTGCAGAGGACAGAAGAGGGTGTTGGATCCCCTGGAACTAGAGTTACAGACAGTTGTTAGCCACCATGTGGGTACTGGGATTTGAACCTGGGTCTTCTGTAAGAGCAGTCGGTGCTCTTAACCACAGATCTGTCACTTCAGCCCTCAGTGTTTGCTTATTATTATTATTATATTATTTGTAGTTGTCTCTTGATGGCTCTGAGCTCCTGGAAGTTATGCTCAGTGTGCTTGTTCTCCAGGCCTGGCTCAGCAGCAGTTTGCAGAGGTCTGTGGAGCAAAATGCTTTACCTAGGACCCTCCCCATGGTACCTATGCTAGAAAGGGACATAGGAGGTGGAGGGCTGACACAGGCTCAAGACCATAGGGTGGGTCAGAGGGTGCAGTGCTGGTTGGAGCATCTGCCAGATGCTTTATGCTGGGCGTCTCCCTGGCGGTTCTCACCTGCTTGGCTGGCCGTCCCCATTCCTCTTGAGCTGCTATTATTTCTATCCTACCTTCCCTTCACTGGCCGCTCAGGCTCCACCCCTTCAGAAAGCCTCAAGGCCACTGGCTGCCTACATCTATTGATAGTCTGTCTGTGGAGCCCATCTAGGTTTGAGGAGACCATGAGTCAAGAGCCTGTAAGCACTTGGAGCTTATTGTTAAGTGTAGCATGTAGCATGCTAGTGTGTGCTTCATATCCATTAACAAAAAAGAGTATTACTCTTTTTTTGGCAGGGGGGGTGGATGGGTGGGAAACACAGGATCTTATACAGGTCCAGGTTCCCTGGCCTGGAACTTAATATGTAGGCCAGTCTGGCCTTGAACTCACAGAAATCTACCTCTCTCTGCTTCCTAAGTCCTGGGATTAAAGGCATACATCATGATGCCCAGCTCAAACATTTTTTTTTTTTTTGGCCTTTTCGAGACAGGGTCTCTCTGTAGCCCAGCTGTCCTGGAACTCACTTTGTAGACCAGGCTGGCTTTGAACTCACAAAGATCCACCTGTCTCTGCCTCCCAAGTGCTAGGATTAAAGGCCACCACCACACCCGGCTCGGCAAGCATTACTTTTATAATGTCTAGTATTGATTTCTTCTCATTATTATTTTGGAGATTGGGTCTCATACAACCCAATGTAGCCTGATATCAAGTGATAGAGTTTGAGGGCTGGGATCATAGCTTAGTTGGTAGAGTGTTTGCCCTGTACTTTTATTTGTTTCCTTTTTATTTCAGCTACTTGAAAGTAGGTTACATCCATTCATCCCATAATACTTCAGTGAATATCTCCTATGAACAAGGACTCTCTCTTCATAAGCATTCTATGGTTACTAAACTCAGGCAATTTAACATGGATACAATATTTTAGATTTATTATTATTATTTTGTGGGTTTTTTTGAGACAGAATTTTCCTATAGTCCTAGAACTTGCTTGTAAACCAGGCTGGCTCATTCTCACAGAGATCCAGCTACCTCTGGTTCCTGAGTGCTGGGATTAAAGGTGTGTGCCAGCACACCTGGATTATTTTTATTATTTGTAATTATATGTATGTTTGCACATCTGTGTGGACATATGCACATGTCAGCACAGGTGCCAGGAGGCCAGAGGCATTGGTTCTTCCTGGAGCTACAGGCAATTGTGGGCTGCTTGGAATGGGTGCTGGGAATCGAACTTGGGTCCTTCCCAGAGCAGTATGTACTTTAATCATTGAGCCATATTTCCAGACTCTACAGTGTTTAAAAAAATGATCTATAATCTGCATTTTAGTTTTGCCATGTTTCGATAATACCTTTGAAAGAACTTTCCCTCTAATCCTTAGGATCCAATTCTGAGTCAGTGCAATGAATCAGCTGCCGCTTTTCTTTTCCTTTTCTCCTTCTCTCCTTCCTTCCTTTCTCTTTCTTTTATTATCTCATTCTTTGTCTTTCTTTCTTTTGTTTTATGTGTATGACTGTTGTACACATGTCATGCGATGCTTGCAGAGGTCAGAAGACGGCAGCTTATCCCCTAGAACTGGAGTTATGGATGGTTGTTAGCTACTATGTGGGTGCTGGGAACTAAATCTGGGTTCTGTGCAAGAGCATCTAGTATCATGTCCTACACATACAGTGTCATCTGCCCCTCAGTGGTCCTTTTAACCTCTCATGTTCACTTTGAGGGCTGGACAACATCATCACTTTCTCCAGCCACAAAATGTACCAGTTCCATCTTACTCTTTCCCTGCCTCAGCCTTGGAACCAGCCACTTTTTTGGGTGTGTGTGTGTGTGTGTGTGTGTGTGTGGAGAACCCTGGTCCTTATAACGTCTGACTGTTATCTGGTCTTTTTGTTCACCTTTTATTTATTTATTTATTTATTTATTATTTATTTATTTATTTATTTATTTATTTATTTATTTATTTTTGGAGTTACAGATGGAGCTTTATTTAAAAATCCAATCTACCAATTTAGCGTTTTCCACCAACTCGGGGAGCAGAAGCCTTCACAGGCTTCACAATCTTTTGCTTAGGTGCTGCCTTTGTGGGAGCCTCAGCAGCAGCCATTGCAGTCTTCTTAGATGCCTGCTTGGCCTTTTTTGCTTCCTTGGCAGCCTGGATAGCCTGCTCTCGTTGAGCTTTCCTAACTTCTGGCTTCTGATTCCTTTTGGCCATTATATTAGCAAGAGATGTACCAGTAATAGCTCGTTGGAATTTTTTTGTTCACCTTTTAGTATCTACCTATTGGTCTGGGACTGTAGTTTAGTTTGTAGAGTATTTCCCTAGCATTCAGGAGGCTCTGGGTTCAATCCCTGGTACCACAAAAAAAAAATCCATTTTCTTTCTTCATCTTTTTGTGTACTAATCTTTGCTCTCATGCTTATTATTTTTTTTTTTTTTTGGTCTTTTTGAGACAGAGTCTCCCTGTAGCCCCAGCTGTCCTAGAACTCGCTCTGTAGACCAGGCTGGCTTTGAACTCACAAAAGATCCGCCTGCCTCTACCTCCCAAGTGCTAGGATCAAAGGCGTGTGCCACCACGCCTGGCTGCTCTCATGCATTTTATAAAGTCATAAGCATTTCCTATAATAACTGTTGCCTGAAAACACAAGTTTACATGGCTTGTAGTGTTCATTTTTGCTAACCATTCACCTTTGTGAACAGTACATCTGGTTTGTGCTCTGACCACATCTCTGAACATTCTAGTTGTTTCCTTAGACTGAATTCCTTTTTTTTCTTTTTTTTGAGATAGGGTCTCACTGTAGCCCCAGCTGGCCTGGAACTCACTCTGTAGACCAGGCTGGCCTTGAACTCACAAAGATCTGCCTGCCTCTGCCTCCCAAGTGCTAGGATTAAAGGCGTGTGCCACCACTCCAGGTTTAAAAATGGTTCTTAGCTGCCATGTGGGTGCTGGGAATCAAATCCGGGTCCTCTGCTAGAGTAGTCGGTGCTCTTAACTGCTGAGCCATCTCTGCAGTCCCCTAGACTGAATTCTTACAGGTTAAATTTTCCCAGGACTATACCACAGTATAAGTGAGTATCATGTATGTATGTTGTTTTTAAGATTTTTAAAAATTATTTTTTTAATTTAATTTTTTTTAATGTATATGAATATACTGTCTGCCTGTAGGTTTGTGCGCCCATGTCGTGCAATGCGTCGGAGGTCAGAAGAGGGTGTCAGATTCCCCTGGAACTGGAGTTAAAGATGGTTCCAGCCACCATGTGGGTGCTGGGGATCCAACCTGTGTCCTCTGCAAGAGCAGTCGGCACTCTTAACCACTAGGCCATCTCTCCAGCCCCCTAAAATTATTTTTAATTATGTGTCTGTGCATGATTATATGCATATATGTGTATAAGTGTGTGGGTGCCCATAGAAGCCAGAAGAGGGTGTTGGATCTCCTGGAACTGGAGTTATAGGTGGTTGTGAGCTGCCTGATGTGGATACCAAACTTGTGTTCTGTCTCCCAAGTGCTAGGATTAAAAGAGTGTGCCACCACTCTCGGTTTAAAAATGGTTCTTAGCCGCCATGTGGGTGCTGGGGATGGAATCCGGGTCCTCTGCAAGAGCAGTCGGCTATGTCTCCAGCTCCAAAGCAGTAGTTGTTCTTAACCACTGAGCCTTCTCTCTAATCCCATATATGTATATCTTAAGTAGAGGCTAGTTCTGGCCATTTGGACTGTGAGAGGTTAGGAAATCACTTGTTTGACTTAGGCTGGTGCTGAAGCTTAATCTAGTCTGTGCTGTGTACCCAGGGTGGACAGAAGTAATGGTGGAGAGGCTTTCTAATGGGGGTACCAGGATAGGGAGAGAAATGAAAGTGGGGTGGGTTTGGTGTACAAAGAAACTTTTAAGTGTCTTGGGGCCTATTTTAGGGTCTTTAATGGGAAAGGACAGGACAGGAGTTGAGTGCAAGGTATTGTGCTGTCCTAGTAACTGGGTAGGAGGTTGGGTGGTGGTTAGGGCTTCTGTTTCCTTCATTGTGCAGAGATCTGTGCTCAGAAAGCTGTGGGGCTCCAGAGAGGACTTTGGGGCCCAGCCCAGAGTGCAGTGAGGCGCGCACCCCATGCCTGCAGCTTGCCCCTCGTCCCTGAGCTGCCACCCTTTCTTCTCCCCTCCAGCTCCAGCTTTGCCCAGCTGGCTTTGTCCCCAGGCAGAGGGCCCAGCAGACTCGTTGCTTGGTTTCCTTTCATTGTGCTCTAATGCCTGTGGCCTGCTTAGCACAAAGCTCTCCTTTTCCAGGGCCCTTATTCCTGGGCAAGGCTTGAGAGTGGGAGGGTGGAGCTGGCCCTTCATCCTGCACCCTGCAGTAGCAACAAGACAGTGAGTTGCAGGAGGGTCTGGGGGCTGTGAGTCAGGGCTGCCATGCTTACTCTTGGTTTGTGGGGAGCGTCCCTTTGGAGGCAGGGCAGGACCTTGGAGAGGGGCCTGGGAGGGACAGGCAAGTCCTGGCCTGGTCTAGGGTTCCTCTGTTAGAGATGTGCCCATGTGCCCCAGGGGTGCCAGGGTTCTTCTGAAGGGCTTAGATCTTAGCACAGTGGGAGTGAGGGATAACCTGGGGACACCGGGAGGAAGGGTTGAGACAATCATAGCCTATCTTTTTTTTAAGATTTACATATATATATTTTTTTTTTTTTTTTTTTTTTTTTTTTTTTTTTTTTGGTCTTTTTGAGACAGGGTCTCCCAGTAGCTCCAGCTAGCCTGGAACTTGCTATGTAGACCAGGCTGGCCTTGAACTCACAAAGATCCGCCTGCCTCTGCTTCCCAAGTATTAGGATTTACTTTTATATTTTAATCCTGTGTATATATGTATATGTGTATGTGTGTATGTGTGTATATGTGTATGTGTGTATGTGTATATGTATATGTGTGTATATGTGTGTGTGTCTGAATGTTGGTTGGTACATACACTTGTGAGTGCAGGTTCCTGCAGAGTTGAGAAGAGGGTGTCAGATTCCCTGGAGCTGGAGTTACAGTTGTGAGCTGCCCAACCGGACACTGAGAACCAACTTGGATCCTCTGGAAGAGCAGCAAGTGCTCTTAACCACTGAGCTATCTATCCAGCCCTAACCATGATGCATCTTAATCGTAACTCTGTTGATTTTTAGGAAGCTTCCCAGCCTGGGGAGAGTTGCCCTCTAGTCCCCGAGGACTGAGGCTGCTGTGCTGTCCATCACTCATAGGAGGAGTCTTGGACTGGGATGACCACAGTTCTAAGGTCAAGCTGTGTATGGGGCCTTCAGTGTGCTGAGCCTGGATATAGCTGCTGACCATCTCTTCTCTTCCCTCCTTCTCTAGACATCCTTCTATGGCCGCTTCAGGCACTTCTTGGATATCATTGACCCTCGCACACTCTTTGTCACAGAGGTGAGTCATGGCTGTCACCACCAATGGAGGTCTATTGGCCTCTGTACCTTGTCATATTGGACAATGTGGGTCATTGGAAGGGTGAGGAAGTGGAGGGCAGAGGAGGTTCATGACAAGAGGAACGGCTCTATGTCTGTGTATACACGAGCCAGTCAAGAGTGCATTGGTGCCCATGCTGTGAGCTCCTTCATGTGATTCCATTCGGATCTCATGATGCCCCTTTGAAAGAAATAACATTGTTATTACTGAAAACCTCAGTGGAATTGTTGCTAATTACAGAAATTAAATACTCATTACAAAGGTTCAAATAGGGCAGTGATAGTATGCTTGCTGCATGTACAAGGCCCTGGGTTGGGGTTCCATCACTAGAAAAAAATTCAAACACTGTAGATGTGTTTAACTGAACAAAAGGTATGCTTCTGTTGTCTTCCTTGCTTGGTTCTATCCTTTCCTAGGTTCCTAGATTCATGGCTTTTAATGTCAGGTTTATTAAGGTATAATTTACCCTTTTAAGTTATATAGTTCTATAAATTTTGTTTCTATTCAGCTGTGTATCTACAGCCAAGATTGAGATGATGGGCTGGGTAAAGTGCTCGCCTCATAAGCATGATGGCCTAATTTCCATTCCCAGCTCCCATACGAAGAGCTAGGCATTGTGGCATAGGCTTGTAATCAGGATCTGGGGAGGCAGAGTTGGACGGGTCCCTGGGGCTCATTGGTCAGGTATTGCAGCCTAATCAGTGAGCTCCGGGTCAGTGAGAGACCTGTTAATAAGGAGGTGGATGGTACCCTAGGATGACACCTGAGATTGTTCTCTGGCCTCCAGATGCACACACATGTAAGCAGCCTGCACACAACATCCACCTGCACACATATGAACATGCATATGCACATGAATTTTTTTGAGGGATCTTTTTGAGAAAGGGTCTTCCTGTAGCCCCAGCTGGTCTGAAACTCGCTACATAGACCAGGCTAGCCTTGAACTCAGAGAGATCTGCCTGCCTCTGGCTCCTGAGTGCTGGGACTAAAGGCATGTGCCACTAAGCCCAGCCCTTTTGTTTCTCTTGTGTTTTCCTTGCATATCTGGGAATGAGATGGCTGACTTGTAAGGGAAGTGTGGAAAATTTATATTTAACTTGTTCAGAAACAGTTACATTGCCGTTCAACATGGCTTTTTGTGTGACATTCCCATTGGCTATATGAGAGTTCTTTCTGGTAGTTCCACTCCCTTACAGGATACTTGCTCTTACCATGTGATCCTTGCCAAAAGGCTGAGAAACAATCACTTACTGTTATCAAATTGAAAAAAATCTTTGGGGAGGGAGAGTCTCACAAGTGTGTCTTTTTGTGTGAATGTGAGAAATGTATGTAGAAATTTGTGTTCATGTAAAATAGCACACGTTTATTAAACACATGGTGAACAAGGCAGTTTGTAAGCCTTTGTTATTGTATGCTTGTTTATGGTTTTTGGAAACAGGGTTTCTCTTTATAGTTCAGGCTAGCCTGGAACTCATTAGCCTGGGTAGCCTCAAACTCACAATCCTCCTGCCCTGTCCCGACTCTCACACTTTGAGACCCCAACACACTTGTATCTCATTAACTCAAAGACATGATGGGAGGAAACACAAGGCTTTCTGGGTATCTGGGCATTGAAACTCCCCTCCCCAGTGTGCCTGGCAACACCCCAGTAACACGAAGTATGGAAATCAACCTGATACTTCTACTGTATTTTAGCAAGGATGTAGTACCTGGGTATTTCACTGTATGGCTTATTGGCATTTTTTTTTTTTTTTTTGGTCTTTTTGAAACAGGGTCTTCCTGTAGCCCCAGCTGTCCTGGAACTCAATCTGTAGACCAGGCTGGCCTTGAACTCACAAAGATCCACCTGCCTCTGCCTCCTGAGTGCTAGGATTAAAGACCTGCGCCACCACACCCGGCTGGCTTATTGGCTTTTGCTGGCTACTATCCCTTAAAGGCCAGGTCTGCTGACATCTAGGTTTTGTCTGGATTCTCCTAAAGAAGAATGAAGGCAACTACATAAACATTTGGAAGAGTATCAAACTTGAAAAACTACTTACCCAGTCTAGTAATATTTCATCTTAGAAAGTTCCAGAATGGGGGCTGGAGAGATGGCCTAGCGGTTAAGAGTGCCGACTGCTCTTGCAGAGGACCTGGGTTCACTCCCCAGCACCCACATGGTGGCTGAGAACCGTCTGAAACTCCAATTCCAGGAGAACTCCAGTTCCAGGGGAATCTGATGCCCTCTTCTGACCTCTGCAGCATTGCACGACACGGGTGCACAAACCTACATGCAGACAATACATTCATACACATAAATAAATAAATAAAATAAAATAAAATTAAAAAAGAAAGTTCCAGAATGGATCAAAGCTAGATACAACTGTAGTTCTGAAATCCCGACATAAATGCTGCCTGCTCGGTGGAGGAGTCCATGAAGCCAGTGCTAACTCAAGGCCAGGAGATGCCGTTGCTGTCTTCAAGGCATAGTGAGGAATGGGGGAGGCCTTTCATGCTCCTCAGATTCCTGTGAGCAGGGTTGGGGATGGTTGGGAGAGGGGAGCACTGTAGGTGGGGGGTAGATGCTGCTGCAGGGTGGGGTGCTGTTCACACTCTGCCCCCTCCTAGTGTACCCTCCTCTCTGTCAGAACATCTCATTTTGCTAGTCCTTTTCTTTATCTACATCTTCTTCACATTTTGCTTTTTTTGTTGTTGTTGCTTATTTGTTTTTAATTTTTTGGAAACAGTGCCTTGCTATTTAGTCCAGGCTGACCTGGAACTTGCTAGGTAGCGCAAGGAGGCCTTGAGCTCACTGTAGTCCTGCTTCAGCTTTCCAAGTGCTGAGATTACAGGTACATATCCCTATGCTCAACCTAATTCCTACATTTGAAAGACCACAGCTTCATACATATTACCAACCCATTAGGAGCTGGTTTCTTCTATTGATCAATAATCACATCTTATACATCTTATGCTTTGCCAAACCCCCCCCCCACCCAATCTTCTCCCTTCAAATTAGTGTAAATGCCAAAGCAACTTAAACTGATTAGAAAATAGCCCAGGCAGCAGCAATTTTCAACTGTTGTTCAAATTTCACACATTCCTTTCTAGGAGCCTAGAGTTCTGCTAGGCTTCTAGAAGGGTCTGGCTTTCCTTTGCTGCCACACCAGGGCTGAAGGTTGTTTCTAAGACACCAGTTTCCTGGAAAGTGGGTTCTCTGAAGATCGTGAATCCCTCCCGAGTCTGCAGGTGCCCTGCTGGACCTCCAGGCTAGAAAGGCAGCAGTTCTGACCCATACCAGCTCCAGCCTAGGCGGGCTCTTCACTAAGGTCCTCACTTTTGACTCCATGAGAAACAGAGGCAGCTAAAGGAAGTCTCTAACCTCCACGTGCCACACTGGGCTGTGGGACACTTGGCAAGCCAGGTCCCCCTATTTACTGAGACTTATGTCTACAGAACCCACTTTTCTGCCTTTCTGCCAGGCCCACAGCTGGTGTCCTGGAAGGGAGTTGTGTGGAGGGGGTGGCTGCCTGGCTGGAGGAGATTTGGACAGCTCATATATTGTGGAGAGTAGCGGAGGGCATGAGGAGAAGGCTGCACAAGCTGGAGTTCTTCTGAATGGAGAGATCGCAGGCGGTTTGAGCCACCTGCAGCCCAGAATCTGAGGTGTAGCCTTGCAGTCCATGGACAGACTTGTCTTTAGAATGTTTTGCAGCTGCTGGCTTGCAATTTATAACTGGCCGAGCTTAAAAAAGATTCCAAGCCTGTATGTGTAATGAGGCAGAGGAAGTTTCACCCACTGTAGATTTTCTCAGGAAGAGGGCTGTCTTTGTTCTCAGAAGGCCATGAGCAAGCTTCAGAGGAGGCAGTGGCTCCACTTAACAGCAGGGAAGAATTGTGCTTTTTGATTCTAAAAAGGGAGCAGAGAGAGAAGGAAGAAGAGGAGGAAACTGGGAAGGAGAGCAGGAAGATGGGCGAGGGAGGACTGGCGCTTGCTGTGCTTCAGTGGAGGGCCAGCTGGACTCTTCTGAGATTGTGCTTGGGAAAGTTATGGTGAACTTGCACAATGGTCCCCTTCATGATTGTTCCAAGAAAACTGTTGACAAAGTGAATATGGTTCATGAAACCTCTGCAAGAGTAAGATATTTGGGAGATTTGGAGAGCTGCAAGCTTCCTGTCCAGGGTGCAGTGTGCAGTGTGCAGTGTGCAGCAACTGGCCCAGGGAAGGAAGCTTGCAGAAACCCAGGAGAGATACCTCACCATCCATAGAAGCTGTGGAGTGAGTTCTAGACCTCTAAGGGCTGTGCCACATGGCATCTATGGTTTTTTTTTTTTTGATGGAGGGCAGTGAGGCAGGGTCTCATTATAGGCCAGGTTAGCCTGGAACTCACTATGTAGCCCAGGCTGGCTTCAACTCACTTTGTAGCTGACATTGGCCTTGAACTCCCAATCCTCCCGCATCCACTTCTCAAGTGCTAGTATTATAGGCATCTGGCCCCATGCATGTTGGATTTTTTTTTTTTTTTCCTGTACAGACTCTCACCATGTAACCCAGGCTAGCTTGGAACTCATTATGTAGCTCAGGCTGGCCTTGAACACATGATGATCCTCCTGCCTCTGCCTCACAGGTGCTGAAACTATAGGCATGAGCTAACATACTTATGTTTAAGTTACTCTTAATTATGGCCTGAAGATGGCATGAATTGTTTATTCTGGTTTCAGTAATTGCTTAAATGTTAAAAAAAACTCAATGCTAATATTGGTGTAGTGATTCAGAACTATTCTGAATGTACTATAGGCTAGAATAAAAAAAAGTAACTATAGCTGGGTATTGTGATGTATTCCAAGGACTTTGAAGGTGGGGATCAGGAGTTCAAGGCCAGCCTTAGTTACATGAAACCCTGTCAAAAACAAACAACCTCAAGTAACTCCATCAATGTTGGGAGCCAGGGCTGTCTTTATGGGAGTAGGGAGATATAATGTGGAGTAGGGGGAAGAGAAAGCACGGGGTACTGCTGCATTTGAATTGAGGGTACCCCTGTGACGTCAGGACTTCGCATATGCACATCCACAATCGTGCTCTGTTACGTTTCCTAATTTGCTGCTTGTGCTCACCGAAAGGTCCTAGAGAGCGACTCTGGTATCTGTGAGCATACCAACATGCTTGTCCTGGGTTCTAATGCAGACCCAAGGCTGCTTGGAGATGTAGTGAGTCCAGGCTGTAGGACTGAGGGATGCACACACAGTAACTGGCCTGAACAAAAACCTCCTGGCCATGTTTGGAGGACTTGGAGCATTAAGATTAAAGGCAATGGGCCTTTAATCCCAGCACTTGGGAGGCAGAGGCAGGCAGAGCTCTATGAGATCAAGGCCAACCTGGTTTATACAGAGTTCTAGGCAAGCTGGAGCTACAGAGCAACCCTGTCTCAAAAATAAAAATAAGGAACAGTAATGGATTCTAAATTATTTATTTATTTATTTTTCTATGTGTATGAATGTACTGTCTGCATGTAGGTTTGCGTACCCGTCATGCAATGCCGCGGAGGTCAGAAGAGGGCATTGGATTCCCCTGGAACTGGAGTCGAAGACGGCTCTTAGCTGCCATGTGAGTGCTGGGGATCGAACCCGGGTCCTCTGCAAGAGCAGTCGGCGCTCTTAACCGCTAGGCCATCTCTCCAGCCCAGTAATGGATTCTAATACATTGAATACATTTTTAAAAAGTCCACAAGGCCCAGTGAGATGACTCAGTGTATAAAGTGCTTGCTGTGAAGTCTGATGACCTGAGTCCAGTTCCTAGAACCCATGTAAGGTAGAGAGAACTGAGTTCACAAAGTTGACCTCTGACCTCTACATGTGCTTTATGGCATGCATACACACAATAATATTTCTTAAACATTTCACAACTCCAATTTTACTAAAAATGTGGGAAGGGGAATGGGTTAGACTCACTGTCACTCGTGACTGTCACTCGTGACTGTTTTACACAATATAAATAGCCTCAGGGGGAAGATTTATTTTAGCTCACAGTTTGAGAGGTTTTGGTCTGTGGCCCCTGCCTGCATTGATTCTGAGCCCATAGAAGGGCTGTAGGAGCATGTGGTAGAGGCTGTCCACCTCATGTGCACAGGAAGCTGAGGGAAAGATGTCCTGGCTAGCAGCATCTCCTGTGGGACTCCAGCACATTCAGGGTAAGTGTTTCCCGAAGCCCCCTCACAGAGTGCTCAGAAGTGTGATTTACTAATCAACTAGGTCCTTCTGCACCCAATAAAATTGCTAACCAAGATCAGCCATCACAGAATGTCAGCTAATAAATGTATGAAACAGCTGAGTTGGGTCATGTTCACTAATGACACTACTATTGTAGGAGAGGTTCTTGGGAACGGGATTTTTCATTTTTGTTGGTATAATAAAATATCCTGGTCAAAGGCTAGAGAGATGACTCAGGGGTTAAGACCCCTTCCTGCTCTTGTAGAGGACCTGATTTTGGTTCCCAGCACCCACACAGGCAGCACACAACCATCTGAAACTCCAGTTCCAGGGGATACAATGCTCCCTTCTAGCCTCCACAGACATTGCATGCATGTGGTGCACATATAGATGCATGTGCGCGCGCACACACACACACACACACACATAAATAAAACTAAATTAAAAAATTATCTTGACCCTAAGCAACTTTGGGGGAGAGAATGTTTATTTAGATTGCAATTCCAGGTCTAGTCCATCATTTCAAGAGATCAAAGGAAGAATTCAAGCAGCTAGTCACATCACGGCCATAGTCAAGCACAGAGAGAAATGAATACACCCACGTTGCCTGCTTGTTTGTTCTTATGTGTTAGCTTTCTTCACTCTGATACAGCCCAGGACCCAGCTCATAAAATAATGCTTCCTACATTCAGGGTGGGTCTTCTCACCTCAAGTAATATCCAGGACAATCCCTCACAGACATGACCACAAGCCAAATAATTCCTCATTGAGACTCTCTTCCTAGGTGATTCAAGGTTATGTCAAGTTAACAGTTAAAACTAACCAGTACATAAGATATTCATTTTCTCTTAAAGTATCATCACCTGCTGATGCTTGAGGGCATGGCTCAGTTGGTAAAATGCTTGCATGCAAGCATGAGAACTTGAGTTTGGGTCCCCAGCACTCATAAAAAGCTCAGTGCACTGGCATGTGTTTGTAATCCCAGTGTTGGGGGTGTCTTATGGGAGAGGAGGATCCCTGGGGCCCACTGGCCAGTCAGTCTAAGCAATCAGTGAGCTCCAGGTTCAGTGAGATATCCTCCAGTGGTGGTTTGAATGAGAACATCCCTCATAGGCTCCAAGTATTTGAATACTTGGTCCCAGTTGGTAGCTGAGTTTTGGTACAGTCATGGAATCCCTAGGAGCTGTGGCCTTGCTGGAGGAAGTGTGTCATTGAGGGTGGGCTTTGAGAATCCATAGCCATGTCCCATTTCCTGTTTCTCTCTGCTTCCTGTGCCTGTTTGAAAATGTGAGTGCTCAGCTCTCTGCTGTGGCCACCTCTGCTGCTATGCTTCCCCTCCATGATGGACTTTTATCTCTCTGGAACCATAAACCCAATAAACTCTTCTTTTTTTTTTTTTTTATGTGTATGAATGTATTGTCTGCATGCAGGTCTGTGCACCCGTGTCGTGTAATGCCGCGGAGGTCAGAAGAGGGTCTCGGATTCCCCTGGAACTGGAGTTCTCCTGGAATTGGAGTTACAGACGGTTCTTAGCCGCCATGTGGGCGCTGGGGATCGAACCCGGGTCCTCTGTAAGAGCGTCGGTGCTCTTAACCGCTAGGCTATCTCTCCAGCCCGACCCAATAAACTCTTCTATAGGTGGCCTTGATTGTGCTGTTTTATCAAGCAACAGAAAAGTAACTAATATAGAAGTTGGTCCCAGGAGTGTGCTATTGCTATGCAGAACTTGGCCATGTTTTATTTTGGAGGAATGTGGAAGACTTTGGAAGTTTGGATTAAAAAGATGGGTTAGCTGGGTGTGGTGGTGCACGCCTTTAATCCTAGCACTTGGGAGGCAGAGGCAGGCAGATATTTGTGAGTTCAAGGCCAGTCTGGTGTACATAGAAAATTCCAGGACAGCCGGAGCTACTGGGAGACCCTGTCTTGAAAAGACCAAAAAAGGGGCTGGAGAGATGGCCTAGCGGTTAGGAGCGCCGACTGCTCTTACAGAAGACCCGGGTTCGATCCCCAGCACCCACATGGCGGCCGAGAACCGTCTGAGACTCCAATTCCAGGAGAACTCCAGCTCCAGGGGAATCCGAGACCCTCTTCTGACCTCCGCGGCATTGCACGACACGGGTGCACAGACCTGCATGCAGACAGTACATTCATACACATACAGAAATAAATGAAATAAAAAAAAANATTCATTTTATTTCTGTTATCTTTGTGTATGAATGTTACGTCTGCATAAAAAAAAAAAAAAAAAAAAAAAAAACCCAAAAAAAGATGGTTGAATGCTGTAACAGAACTTAAGGGGCATTAGTCCAGGCCTGGCTCAAGATGTTTCAAGGGAAAGGGAAACAGCTACTGGGATATGTTGGCAAAGAATCCAGCTGCCATTTGTCCACAGCCTAAGAATTTGCCAGAGGCTAAATTAAAATGTAATGGATTAGTTTCTTTGGCAGAGGAAATTTCAAGATAGCCTGATATTGAATTGGTGGCATGGTTATTAATGGTTAATATTATGCAGCTCTACAATGAAAAAGAGCAACTGGGGCAAAAAAAATGTAGTTTGGAGTAAAAAAGAACATTAGGAAGCTTAATAATGTGTCAGCCAAGGCATGTACTGGAAGAGAGGCTCTCTTTGATAAGGAGAATACAGCCATTAAGGAGAGCCTCCAGATTTTCACTTGAACAATGGAAAGAGTACCCTCAGGGCAAGACCCCACCCAGCTAAGCTTCCAGTTTGTGAAAGGAGAAAGCAGAAGGAAGTTTCTGGTCCTAGAAAACTACAGCATTCAGAAGCTGCTGATAATGTGGACGATGGGAACCAAGATCCCTCCCAAGATGGCAGCCTAACTTGGCCATGTTGTTCATGCGGTGCTGGTTTTAGAAGCATGAGATATACAAACAAGTGATGGGGGTTGAGGGGAGGGTCATAATTTCTCCATCTATGGTTTCAGAGAGCCGCTGAAGCCAAGCAGTATATAGCAGAGGAGTCCCCACATAAAGAAGGAGAGGCCATTGCAGAAATCTATGAAAGTGAAGCTTGGTTGGCAGTGTAGACCCCAAGATGTTGGAGATGCCAGAACCCTGAGACATTTTGCTAAGGAGAGCTGTACAGAGAGAATGATATCAGCCCAAGAGAGAAATATATTTTGCTGGCAGTAAAGCTGGAGGGGCTGAACCATCTAAGCCTTTTGGAAGTGAATTCCCATTGGATGTAGAACTATAGAATTTGGTTTGCCCTGCCAGCTTTTGGTCATTTTGGTCTGGTGTTTCCGCACCATGCCCCATTTCTCCCTTTTGGAATAGTGATGTTTATTTTGGTTCCAAGTAAATTGTCTTTTGATTTTACAGGGGGTTAATTAAAGGAGTGCTTTGAGTCTCAGAAAAGACTGGACTTTTGAGCGGTGTTTAGACTGTTAAATACTATGGGATTTTAAAAATTGGACTTGCCAGGCATGGTGATGCATGCCTTTAATCCCATCCAGGGTATGGAATGTGGTGGTTTGAATGAGAATGTCCCCCATAGGCTCCAAGTATTTGAATACTTGGCCCCACTCAGTGGTACTGTTTTGGGAACATCATGGAATCCCTAGGAAGTGTGGCATTGCTGGAGGAAACACATCACTGAGGTGGGCTTTGAGAGTCCATAGCCAGATCCCATTTCCTGTTTCTCTCTGCTTCCTGTGCATGTTTCAGAATGTGAGCACTGGGCTTTCTGCTCCAGCTGCCTCTGCTGCCACGTCTCCCTGCCATGATGGACTGTCTTCCCTCTGGAACTGTGAGTCCAATAAACTCCTCCTTCTATAAGTTGCCTTGGTCATGGCGTTTTAGCACAGCAACAGAAAGGTAAAATGAATACACCTGCCTCAAAAAATAAAGTGGAGAGCAGTTGAGGAAAACACCAGAAGCCAAGTTCTGGGCTCTACATGTGTGTGCACACATGCACACCCACTCACAGTGCCCCCCCCCAGTATTGCTTGCAGGTTGCTTACTTGGCAGTTACAATGGGGGAAAGGGTTCCTTTACGACTCTGTGAGTCCTTTGTAGAGGACACCCTTTAATCAAGTGCCAGCTTCGGTAATTGAATGTGGGCATCGTGAAAATTTGGCAACAAGAAAGGTGTCTTGACTTTGCAACAATCAAAAATTAATTCAAAATCAAACCCATAGTAAATCTAAGGTGTTTCTGGCCATGCTACCCATCTTACATCAATGCGGCCTTGGGTCTGACACACAACACACACAGTGCTGCACATGCTGTCACATTACAACATCTATCTGAAACCCCTCAGCTCAGATTCAAGACTATTGTATGCTATCAACTGCAGTGTTTTACTATACATTCAGAGTTTTCTGTTTCCTAAAAACATAATAGCTTAATTATGGACACAAAGACAATATTCCTATCTCATTCCTCAGTATGTAAGTTTAAACTAGATTTTGGATTGTATTGTTAGGATGTTTGATTCTACAGTCAGCCATCCCAGGGTTTGGGGGAAAGTTAGTCAGTAAAGTGCTCACCACACAATCATGAGGACCCAAGCTTGGTCCACAGCACCCATATAAAAGAGCTGGTGTGGTTCTAGCACCGGGAGGTGGAAATAGGCAGATCCTAGAGGCTCTCCTGTCATTAAGCCTCAGGTCAGTGCGAGACCCTGTCAAAAAACACGGTGGCTGTCTCCTGGTTTAAAAGAAATTACTTTTTTTTTTTTTTTCCTTTTTTTAATTTTGAGATACTCTGCTGGCCACTCACTATTTAGCCCTGGCTAACGTGGAACTCACAGAGATCCACCTGCCTCTGCCTTCTACATGCTGAGATTAAAGACCACCACACCTACTATTTTTTTTTAAAGATTTATTTAACTATTTTATTTATGTGTATGTGTCTGTGAATGCACCATATGTGTGCAGGTGCCTAGAGAGGTCAGAATGGGTCACTGAATCCCTTGGAGCTGAAGTGACAAGTGTTTATGAGCCTGATGTAGTTGTTGGGATCTGAACTGCAGTCCTTTGATAGAGCAGAAAACACTCTTCTAATCCCCAAATAAATTTCTTCGTGATTTAATATATGTAAATGTTTGTATATTTATATGACTGTTTCCTCGGGCTCCTGTAAAAATGTCTTGTTTACAAAGAGATTGAGAGTGGAAAAAGTTTAAGAACCCCTGACCAAATTACTACCAATGAAAAACCCAGTATTTGCCTCCTGACTCTGTGAGGGCTGGGATCATTAAGTGCTAAAAGATGCATGGAAATCTAGAGGAAAATGAGACTGCTCATACCCTATCTGGCAGAAACAATCACCACTATCAATTTGGAATATATATATATATATGCACACTAAATTGGTGTTGATTTATTCTATAGATAGACATATAGATAATTTATAGAGTCCAGATAGGTAGGTAATCCTATAAATACATGTGTATACATCACATAATTTCACTAATGATATGAGTCCTTACACAAAATAAAAAGTTAAAAAAAATAAAAGTAAAATTTTTTATTTTATCTGGTTCTGTGGTACATTTATTACCTTTAGTCACAGATTGTGGATGCAGGTGGATCTCTGTGAGTTCAAGGCCAGCCTGGTCTGTATATGAGTTCCAGGACAAATGGGACTACGAGAAACCCTGTCTCAAAAAGACCACACACCAACACACCCACACACAACACACACACACACAACACACTGTCTTTATATTAAGTTCCATTAAGCTGGACTACAAAGAAACCCTGTCTCAAAAAGACACACACAAACACACACACACACACACACACACACACACACACACAACACACCAAAAAAAAAAAAAAAAAAAAAAATTTATTCTAGAATATCGTCTCATTTTTTTAAGATTACTTTCTGTTCTTCCAGAGAACCTGAGTTCCATTTCCAGCATTCACGTGGTAGTTAACAATCTTCGGTAATTCCAGTCTCAGGGGATCTGGGCCCTCTTCTGGCCCCCAAGGGTATTGCATACACGTGGTATACTTAGGTATATTTATACAAAAACACTCATACATATGAAATAGAAATAAAAAGCATTTCTCATGTTTCAAAAAGGGGAAGCCTGGTCTAGTAAGAGCCGACTTTGTCCTCTAGTGGATGGAACTGGTAAATGAAAAGTTGAAAGGAGCCAGCCCCCCCCCCCAAAAAAAACAGAACAAAACCAAAAACAAGTGACCCCTGAGGACCAGATCCTCAACTGACCTTGAAAAAATAAAAACCTTGGTTAATCTGGGCTAACTGTGTGGCCTTAAGCATCCAAAAGGAAAGTATAACCAGAAATAATCAGTAAGGCCTGGGAAATTATACTTCAGATATAAAACTTGAGATCTTAGTAAAAAAGACAAAAAAAAAAACCACCAAAAAACAACCCCTTTTTCAAAGGCTACTACTATTTTTTCTCTAGAATAAACAATGTTTACATGTCCTTAAAAAATAATAAAAACAGAAGTAAAAAGCATTTTTTTAAACTTTTTTAAAATTAAAAAAAATTTTTTTTATGTATATGAATGTAGTGTCTGCATATAGGTCTGTGCACCCATGTCGTGCAATGCCTCAGAGGTCAGAAGAGGGTGTCGGAGTCCCCTGGAACTGGAGCTAAAGACGGTTCTCAGCCACCATGTGGATGCTGGGGATTGAACCCGGTCCTCTGCAAGAGCAGTCGGCATTCTTGACCGCTAGGCCATCTCTCCAGCCTCTGTAAAAAGCATTTTTCACATGTTTTAACAAGCTGGGTTGTGGGACATATTTGTAAACCCAGCACACAAGGATCTGATCAAGAAGATTGTTGTGAGTTTGATGCTAGCCTGGCCTACATAGTGAGCCCTTGCCACATACAAAGAAACATGCTGGTCTAGCACTTGGGAGGCAGAGGCAGGCAGAGCTTTGTGAGTTTGAGGCCAACTTGGTTTATGTAGTAAGTTCTGGGCTACATAGTGAAATCCTGTCTCAAAAACCAAACCACACCACACCAAACCACACCACACTTATACGCACACAAATGGAAGGAAAGACAGAAGGAAGAAAAGAAAGAAAAAGTAAGTTGTTGGGCAGGGGATACAGCCCAGCTGCTTATCCCGCCTGTGCGGCATGTGTACAGCACTCATAAGCAGGGCTCGGTGGCCCACACCTGTAATCCAGCACACGAAGGGCAGGGAACCAGGAGTTTAAGGTCATCCTCAGCTACATAATGAGCCTGGGTTACATGAGACTCTTGTCTCAAAAAGAAAAAAAAAGTACTTACTTTAGCAGCACATATACTCTTAAGTTAGAACAATACAGAGAGTATCATAACTTCTGCACAAGGAGAGTATGCATATTTGTGAATAATTCCATATTTAAAAATGATAAAGGGCTAGGCATGGCACTAGGGTTAAAGGCTTAAGCCACTAACTTGGCAGTTTAAAAAGATATTTTTTCCTCAGGTATGGTGGCACACACCTTTAATCCCAGTACTTACTGGGGAGGCAGAGGCAGGGAGATCTCTGGGAGATCAAGGATCTCTGGGAGATCTCTGGTCTACATAGTGAGTTCTAGGTCGGACCTTGTCTCAAAAAGACCAAAAATTTATTTATTTATTTATTTACTTGTTTATTTATTTTGCGTGTGTGTGTGTGTGTGTGTGTGTGTTATACAGAGGTCAGAGAACAATTTTGGGGAGTGTGTTTTCTCTTTCTACATGTAGGTTCTGGGTATTTGTGCTGGATAGCTTTAGTGTCAACTTGACACACCTGGGTTGAGGGAGCCTCAATTGGGGAATTGGCTCCATTGGATTGGCCTGTGGCCACGTGTGTTGAATATTGTCTTGATTGTTGGCAATGTGGGAGGGCCCAGCCCACTATGGGTGGTGCCACCTTGGGCAGGTTGTGTATGGTATAAGAGGGCAGGCTGGGCATGGGCCAGGGAAGCAAGCCAGTGAACAGCACTCCTCCATGGCCTGTGCTTCAGCTCCTGCCTCCAGCTTCCTGCCCTGAGTTCCTACCTTGGGCTCCCTGAGTGATGAACTGTGACCCAGGAGATGTAAGCTGAATAAACCCTTTCCTCCCCAAGTTGGTGTCAGTCAGAGTGTTTTGTCACAGCAATGGAAGACAAACTAGAACAGTATTCAACTCGGGTCATCAGGGCTGGTGCTTGCTCAGTCATCTCATATCCCTGGGCTCAATTTTGAATAGCATTAAAAAAGGTCTTGTCTTTTCTTGCCTTCTGTCCTGTGCTGAGAGCTGTCAGATTGCACTATTCTCTTCATCAGAACACCATTCTTCCCCATGTCCATCAGCAGCCCCATCCGTCTTATAAGGCTCTGATACCTCCAGGGATCTTCTAGAATGTTCCTTCCCCCTACTGAATAGTTAGAAAAGAATCGGTTTTCACCTCTCTAGGGTTCCTGATCACCCTTGGGCCTCACTTACCTGTCAGAAATGATAGAGGGCAACAAGGAGTTCACTTTAGGAATTTCTCCTGGAGCACAGGGCCTGACCTCTTCCCTGAACCTACCACTAACACAGGGCCCTGAACAATTGACATTTAACAGACACCAGCAGCTGCAACTGCTTGTGGGAGAAGTGAGCTGCACAATCAGGGTTGGGAATTCAGGTTCCGGTATGGCAGACTACAGTCCTCAATGGTGACACTGATCTCCCAGGATCCATACTGTGTTCATCAGACATGGACACAAATAGCCCTCTGCTTGTGTAAGATACAGAACCAAGTCAGGAGTAGTGGTGCACACCTTTAATCCCAGCATGTGGGAGACAGAAAAATCAGTAGTTATGAATATAGAGATATGAATTTTGAGGAGTTTGATATTATATTTAACAAAATAACAGTAGTGGGTTCACCCCTAGGTGAGCTCCCCAGTCACAGTTCTTGGCCAGGTTTACGGTACAGTACAGTACACTATAGTACATACAGTACAGTACATACGGTACAGTATAGTACAGTACGTATGGTACAGTACAGTACATACGGTACAGTACAGTACGGTACAGTACAGTACATATGGTACAGTACAGAATAGTACAGTTTTACAGGTATGATTTTGCTCCTGTGGAGCAGGCCTTAAATCCAACTGGAAAGCAGTTGGTTACTGTGTAACATTCCTTCCACTATTGCACCTATGAGCACATCTTGCTCACAGGGTTCACAGTTGGGTAAGACTGTTGATGGCTTTTGTCCCCAGCAGCTTGCACAGCACCTTCTGGTCCTATGACAGCTAGCCAGCAGGGAGAAAGCCTCCCTGGTAGTACCAACTTGATTTCTCCACGTCCTGTGACCATTGTGTGGTGTCTTCAGCAATAAAATTTACTATCGGGGCTGGAGAGATGGCCTAGCGGTTAAGAGCGCCGACCGCTCTTACAGAGGACCCGGGTTCGATTCCCAGCACCCACATGGTGGCCAAAAACCGTCTGAAACTCCAATTCCAGGAGAACTCCAGTTCCAGGGGAATCTGAGACCCTCTTCTGACCTCCGCGGCATTGCACGACATGGGTGCACAAACTTGCATGCAGACAGTACATTCATACACATACAGAAATAAATAAAATTAAAAAAATAAATAAATAAAATTTACTATCAAATTCTGGAAGGCGACCAAGAGCAGTGGCAGCAGCTCGTCTTACTTGGGGTCTCAGGACGCACCTTATTTGGTTTGTCTTGTTTGGGGTCTCAGGACACACCTTATTTGGTTTGTCTTGTTTGGGGTCTCAGGACACACCTTATTTGGTTTGTCTTGTTTGGGGTCTCAGGACACACCTTATTTGGTTTGTCTTGTTTGGGGTCTCAGGACGCACCTTATTTGGTTTGTTTTGCTTGGGGTCTCAGGATACACCTTATTTGGTTTGTCTTACTTGGGGTTTCAGGACACACCTTATTTGGTTTGTCTTGTTTGGGGTCTCAGACACACCTTATTTCGTTTGTCTTGTTTGGAGTCTCAGGACACACCTTATTTGGTTTTTGTTTACTTTTTGGGCTTGTTTCCTAAATACTTTATGATTTTTATTTTTTTATAATAATCTATATTTTTTATTTTAATTTTATTTATTTTTGTATGTGTATGAATGTACTGTCTGCATGTAGGTCTGTGCACCTGTGTCGTGCAATGCCGTGGAGGTCAGAAGAGAGTGTCGGATTCCCCTGGAACCGGAGTCAAAGATGGTTCTCAGCTGCCTTGTGGGTGCTGGGGATCGAACCCCGGTCCTCTGCAAGAGCAGTCAGTGCTCTTAACCACTAGGCCATCTCTCCAGCCCTGATTTTTTTTTTTAAACTTTTTTTAAAATTTTATTTTTGTATGTGTATGAATGTACTGTCTGCATGCAGGTTTGTGCACCCGTGTCGTGCAATGCCGTGGAGGTCAGAAGAGGGTATCGGATTCCCCTGGAACTGGAGTTCTCCTGGAATTGGAGTTACAGACGGTTCTCAGCCGCCATGTGGGTGCTGGGGATCGAACCTGGGTCCTCTGCAAGAGCAGTCGGTGTTCTTAACCTCTAGGCTATCTCTCCAGCCCCCTGATTTTTATTTTTTATGGGTATGAGTGTATTGCCTGCATGTATGAAGTATACCCATGTTGTGACCACAGAGGTTAGAAGAGGACATTGGATCCCCTGTAACTGGAGTTATGGATGATTGTTAGCTGCCATGTGGGTTCTGGGAATTGAACCTGGGTCATTTGCCAAAAAAGCCAGTGCTCTTAACCACTGAACCATTTCTTCATTCCCTTCTTGTTGTCTCCC
The DNA here is from genome assembly GCA_009823505.1 of Rhizomys pruinosus. Taxonomy (NCBI): domain Eukaryota; kingdom Metazoa; phylum Chordata; class Mammalia; order Rodentia; family Spalacidae; genus Rhizomys; species Rhizomys pruinosus. Next base: position 330,764 of record VZQC01014929.1, on the reverse strand, counting down.
TGTAGCCCCAGCTGGCCTTGAACTCACTACGTATGACCAGGCTGGCCTTGATTTCACACAGATCCCTACCTCCCCAGTACTGGGGATTAAAGACATGTGCCACAATGCCCAGCTTTGTTTGTTTTTTGAGAGTCTTATGTAGCTCAGGCTGGCCTCAAAACTCACTATGTAGCTGAGGCTAGCCTTGAATTCTTGGATTTCCATGCCTCTGCCTTCTAAGTAGCAGGACTTCAGGTGTGCGCCACCATGCTCGGTTCCAGCCCCTTTTGTGTCCTTTCTTTCATGTGTCCATCTGCCTCCATTTCCCCATCTCCAATTCTGTCCACTTGCTTCCTATCTTTCTATGCTTCGGGGCCTTTGGGCAGACTCAGAAGGACCAGATTCTCCTCTGGTCAGTTTTCTGCTGCCGACACACACCTTCTGGCCCATGTATTTGCAGAGGGCCTCTGGAGACCACACCCCTGTGTAATAGGACAGATCTCATGGTGTCTCTGTGAGGCAGGCAGGCAGGTGTTGGTGAATTGGGAAATAGCAGCGTTGCCATTCTGTTCCTGGCCTGGGGCTCCAGGAAGACTCCAACTTGCAGCCTCATCCTTGAGCCAGCCGGACCCCTCACAGCTTTTGCTGTCCACTTCTTCTTGGTTGAAAAGATTTCCTGCCAAGCTCAGGCCATACTGACCTCCCAGCATTCTCCTTCCTCAGGGGCCTTCTGCCAATTCCACGACACAGTGGCCGGGGGGAGGGCCCAGCAGAGCCTTCTAACCTCCAAGTCTCCCTGGATAGCCCCCAGAGCAGCCAGGTTTTGGAGGCCTCTCCAGACAGGAGGCTGGGGCCTTGTTCATCCCACAGGGTCTAGGACCCTTGTCCTGAGTTTTGACTGAGGCTTGGTAGACTGAGGTTAGCCTAGAGGCCCAGAGTGAGAAGGCTCCTTCCAGCTTCCCAGTCCTGGACCCTCAGACCTGTCTGCAGGGACTTGGCTTTCATTCTTGCCCACGCCATTTGCCAAGCTCAGGGCTCACTGGAGCCAATTCTTTTGACAGGAGGGCTGCCTTTGATGACCGTGTCAAATGAGATGGAATCTGGCCAGGTTGTTATAGGAACTCAGGAGAATCCCTGGAGTGGGAGAAGTAAAGAGGACTTAGGGCCTTTCACCAGTAGCACTGGAAAGTAGAGCGGGCATTGTCCAGGGCCTCAGAGGCCCAGGCAGGCAGCGGAGGTGGGCTCTGGCAGGGTCTGGGGTGGGGGTGGAGGGGGTTTGGGGGGGTCAGTCAGTACTACTCTAGGAAGCTTTGGGGTCCTGGGAGGGGGGCTGCCTAGCAAAGATTTGATGAAGTTCTTAGTTTAAACGCCAAATCCTGAAGTTGTACAGCCTTAATCAAATTAAAACAATGTGATCCGGGGCTGGAGAGATGGCCTAGTGATTAAGAGTGCTGATTGCTCTTGCAGAGGACCGGGGTTCGATCCCCAGCACCCACATGGTGGTTGAGAACCATCTTTAACTCTAGTTCCAGGGGAATCTGACACCTGCGGCATTGTATGACACGGGTGCACAAACCTACATGCAGACAGTACACTCATACACATAAAAAAAAAATAAAAAAATTTTTAAAAAAGGAGTTAAAAAAAACGTGATCCAAGTTTACTGAAGCAAAAATGGGTGATTGTGGTGTTGCAGACCTGAAATCCTAGCACTTGGGAAGCTGAGGCAGGAGGATTGTCCATAAGTTGGAGGCCAACAGACCAGGCTGGCCTTGAACTCACAAAGATCTGCCTGCCTCTGCCTCCCAAGTGGCGTGCGCCATCACGCCCGGCTTCTTTCTTTTAATGTCTACGAGTGTATTGCCTGCATGTAAGTGCACCTGTGCTGTACAGTGCTGTCAGAGGTCAGAAGAGGGTGTCAGATTCCCCTGGAAATGGAGTTATAGACAATTGTTAGCCATCATGTGGGTGCTGGGAATCAAACCTAGGTCCTCTGAAAGAACAGCCAATGTTCTTAACTGAGCCATCTCTCCAGCCCCCAGACATTTTCTTTAAACACTATACATTGCTTATATACTTGGAATAAGGGGTTGGGGGACGGGGGAACTCTCTGCTTTGGACATGAACAGACCGAAGAAGGGGCTTTTAGGAATCTGGGAGCTGATGTCCACACATTTGAAGGAGAACAGCATCTTCCAGCCTTCAAGTCACTCAGAGTAATACTTTCCTGGCTCTCTGATGGCCTTTAGTTCTGTTGTGAGCCAAGCCCTCACTGACCAATGATGGCCACAGGTAGCACCCACACAGACCATTTGGCCAGCGACCTGGCTGTGGGTCTGGTTGACATCTTTTCTTGCTGCAGCACCACTGCATGTGGCTGCTCATCCTCACCCTGTCATCCAGTTCAACAAACCTTGGCTGTCCACCTGGAGCCCTCCCAGTACGTTCTCCTCTCTTACACCAGAGGCTTGTGTTGAGACCTCTACTCTCTCCCCCCAGTCAGCTTGTCTCATGGGGAGAAGGGGGATAGGGTGGCTTCAGTGTTTATTATTATTATTATTTTTTTTTTTTTTTGGTTTGCCAACATATTTAATATTAACATGTAAGTAGGAAATCAACCAACTATTATGCCGGCCACCCTTAGCTTGGGTGCCTTGTCATTACCTAGACATAGGCCGCCTTCTGTCACTAATGTCTGTTTATTGTTAATTTTTAAAGAGAACCTTGGGGCTCAGCAGTTAAAAGTACATAGTGTCCTTGCACAGGATGCAAGTGCAAGTTCAGATCCCACCACCTACACCAGGCAGCTCACAGCTGCCTGTGACTCTAGTTGTAGGGGATGCAATGGCTTTGGCATCTGCAGGACGGCACTCACATGCACATACCCATTTACAGATGCACATAATAAATATTTTAAAAAATCGTGTGTGTGTGTGTGTGTGTGTGTGTGTGTGTGTGTGTAGGTCTGTGTGTGGTATATTTATGTATCCATTCTTGTATGTATACAAAGGCATTGGCATTTTTCCTTACCTGGCTTTTTACATGGGTACTGGGAATCTGAACTCAGGTCATGCTTACATTATACAGCAGGCACTTTACTGACTGACCCATCTCTCCAGTGCTTATTTGTTAATTTTTAGTATGTCAGAAACATTGGAATGTATAACTCCTGGGCTAGGAAGATGGCTCAGTCAAGTGCTTGTTGTGTAAACATGACGACCTGAGTTTGGACCCCAAGCACCCACAATCTGGTTGCAGTGCCATTCATCTGTGACTCCAGAACTGGGAGCAGAGACAGGTGGATCCCTGGAGCTCATTGTCCAGGTAGTCTAGCTGTCAGCTAGTCTGGTGAGCTCTGGGTTATTTATGTAAGAGACCTTCTCTCAGAGGCCAGAGAGATAGCTCAGCAGTTAAGAGCAGTTGCTGCTCTTGCAGAGGACCTGGGTTCAGTTCCCAGAACCCACGACAGGCAGCTTACAACCACCTGTAACTCCAGCTCCCAGGGATCCAATGCCTTCTTCTGGCCTCCACAAGCACATGTGTGCATACGCTGCACATATATACTCTCACACATAGACATACAACACACAAATAAACGAATCTTTAAAAAAAGAGCCTGTCTCAAAAAATCTTGTGGAGAGCAATTAAGGGAAAGACTTGAGGTCAGCCTCTAGCCTTCACATGCACATGACATGTGTGTACTCACAAGCACACAGCCACATGAGCATGCACGCATACACAAACACATAAGTGCACAAGTCTTTTGTGTATGGCTTTATGAATTTTCCCATCTATATTCATATAGGTACCATACACGCTGCTGAACATTCACATTATTGGAAGGGGCCTGCTTGTAGTCTTTAGTGCTCGCCTCCAAGTCCCATGTCTCAGTGATATCTGCTACAGGCTAGTTTTGCGTGTTTGGAACTCTGTGTGTGCTCCTGTGTGCTTGTCTTGTTTGTTTGGGATAGGGTCTGGCTGTGTAGTGCAAACTTGCCTCAAACTCATAGTCCCCCTGCCTCAGCGTCCTGAGAGAGAGATCAGGCATGCACTCTAATTGCTTACCATTGTGTGCATTAGTTCTGTTGGCATGTTTTAAGAAAACCCAAATATTTAGTGCCTTAAAATTGCAAACGAGGCCTGGAGAGATAAGAGCACTGGCTGCTTTTGCAGAGGACCTGAGTTTAGTTCCCCTCACCCACATGGTGGCTAAGAACCATTTGTAACTCCAGTTCCAGGAGATCAAACGCCCTCTTCTGGGTGTCTAGGCAATGCTCTCACTCTGGGAATTACAACACCCTCTTCTGGCTTCTGGGGATTGCACATATGTGCTGCACTTACCTACCTGAATGCAAAGTACACATACGAATCAAAGATTAAGTGAATAAATGAATAAATAAATAAATAAATAAATAAATGATATTTGTGTTCAGTGGTCTCAGTTTGATGAAAGAGGAGATGGTTCTTTTTTGTCTGTGACAGTTTGTCAGGAATGAGAAACCAGAAGATCCTTTTGTTGTTGTTTTGAGACAGGGTTTAACTCCATAGCCTCTGCCGACCTGGAACTCACTATGTATTCCAGGCTAGCCTTGCACTTGGTACCCTCCTGCCTCAGGCTTGCACCACCCTGCTTGGCACTGGAAGGTCCCTTTTCAGAGGGCTCATTTACATGCTGGGCTAGAGTGTGCTGGCTCTTGGGTGTAGCTCAGCTGAAGCTGTGCACTGGGCTTCTTCTTATGCATGTGAATCTCTCCTGAGAGGCTTCCTCAGCATGGTGGCTGCTCCAGAGCTGAGAACAAGGTAGAAGTGCATGCTGGTACGATCAAGCTTTAGGTCATAGCATCTTCCGTCTGTTATCCTCTATGTGTTGAGACAGTCACAATGGCTGTCCAAAATCAAGGAGGGGGTATGGACTTTATTTCTAGCCTGGGAAATGGGAACATTCTAGAAGACTCTGGGAGGTTGGATAGTGAGGTGACTCTTTAGAAGATAGATCATGCCTGTGACAGTCACTCATGCTGTATGATAGTCACAGTTTAATGTTTTTAAAGATTTAATTATTTATTTGTATACATGCATGCATGGGTTTATATACACCACACACATACAGGTGCCTACAGAGGCCAGAAAAGGGTATTGGATCCTCTGGAACTAGGTTACAGGCGACTGTCAGCTGCCTGACGTGGGTTCTGGGAGCTGAACCAGGGTTCTCTGGAAGAGCAGTAAATGCCCATAATCACTGAGCCATCTCTCTAGTCCAATGTACTGGTCTTTTTTTTTTTTTTTTTTTGGCAACAACAAAGATAAAAGTCTCACATAGCCCAGGCTGACCTTGAGCTTACTCTGGTAGCTGAGACTGACCTTAAAATTCTTGACGCTCCTGCCTCCACCTCCACAGTGCTGGGATTACAAGTGTGCTTCACCATGCTCGTCGTTGTTTACTTTTAAATTGTTGTATAATAGTTCTTTATTTTTTTTTCTCTACTTTTTTCTTTCTGTTTTGGGTCTTTTTGAGACAGGGTCTCCCTTTTGTCCCAGCTAGCTCTTTAGACCAGGCTGGCCTTGAACTCACAGAGATCTGCCTGTCTCTGCTGGGATCAAAGGTATATGCCAGCATGCCCAGCCCAAGATGGTTCTTAGTTGCCATGTGGGTGCTGGGAATCGGACCCAGGTCCACTGCAAGAGCAGTCAGTGCTCTTAACTGCTGAGCCATCTCTCCAGCCCCTCTTTTTTTGTTGTTGTTTTTGGCTTTTTTTTGGTATTTTTGAGACAGAGTCTCCCTTTAGTCCCAGCTGGCTTGGAGCTCACTCTGTGGACCAGGCTGGCCTTGAACTCACAGAGATCTGCCTGCCTCTGCCTCCCAAGTGCTAGGATTTTTGGCGTGCGCCACCACACCCGGCATTTATTTATTTCTGTATGTGTATGAATGTACTGTCTGCATGCAAGTGTGTGCACCCGTGTCGTGCAATGCCGCGGAGGTCAGAAGAGGGTGTCAGATTCCCCTGGAACTGGTGTTCTCCTGGAATTGGAGTTTCAGACAGTTCTCGGCCACCATGTGGGTGCTGGGGATTGAACCCGGGTCCTCTGTAAGAGCGGTCGGTGCTCTTAACCACTAGGCCATCTCTCCAGACCCAAGTGCTAGGATTAAAGGCATGCACCACCATGCCTGACTCTGTTTTGGTTTCTTAAGACAGGCTGTAGCCCAGGCTACCTTCAAACTAATTATGTAGCCAGGGCTGGCTTGAACTTGCTATGCAGCTAAAGCTGGCCTTGAACTCCTGATCCATTCCACCTCCCAAGTGCTGAGATTACAGGTATGCACCACCATGCCCGGCAAGTGCTCTTCCCCACCCCTCATACTTTGGTAGGTATGCCATACACTGGCAGCATGGATCTCCTTCCATACCATGTGGATTCCATGGATTGAACACAGGTCATCAGGTTTGATGTCAAGCTCCTTTACTCACTGAGCCAATTTGCCAGCCCCTCTGCCAGTAATTTTAAGCTGTCAAAAGTAAATAATGGAAGTATTATATGATTATATCCACCTTATAAAAGCTTTTAATGTTACAATTAAAGTTAAAAGTTCCTCTTGATGAGACTGGAGACATGACTCAATGATCAAGAGCACTTGAAGAACACTCAGGTTTGAATTCCAGCACCTACATGGCGGCTAACAGCCATCTGTAACTCCAGTTCCAGGGGATCTGATGCCCTCTTCTGATCTCCAAGTGCGCAACATGGGTGCACTTATATACATGCAACAATACACTCATATACATAAAATAAAAATAAATTTTAAAAAAGTTCCTCTTGATACCTTGTGCCACAACTGGGTCCTTTTTTTCCAACCTTAATTCATACCTGTCAGAACCTTGATGGGTTTCCTATTGAGTCTTTTTATTGCAAGCACACACATATTCTAGAAAATCTTGCTCTCTCTCTATATGTGTATGTGTTTGTATGTTTGGTACAGTGAATGATATCATATTCTTTGATGATTTCCTTCTCACTCAGGAAATTATTTTGGCTATGGCAGGCCATACTTGTTTTTTTAACTTTTATTTATTTTTATAGACAGGGTCTTCTCTGTAGCTCCAGCTGGCCTGGAACTTACTATGTACACCAGGTTGGCCTCAATCTCACAGAAATCTGCCTGTCTAATTGCTGGGATTAAAGGTGTGTACCATCATACCCATCTTTTCTTTTTGATTCTTCAGTGTCGGGGATGGAACATAGGGCCTTAAGCATGCTAGACAAGATATTTCCTGAGGTACAGCACCAGCCCCTACTTCACTGTGTGTGTATGTTTGTGTGTGTGTGTGTGTATGTGTGTGTGTGTGTGTGTGTGTGTGTATACCTACATTGCATGGAGGCCAGCGGTCAATTTCAGGTGTCATTCCTCAGGTGCCATCCACCTTTCTCGAGACAGGATTTCTTACTGGCATGGGGTTATCATGTAGGTTATGCTGGCTGGCCACTGAGCTCCAGGGATCCCCAGGTTCTGCCTTTACTGCACTGGGATTAGAAGCATATACTACCACACTACCCTTATAGTAGGTTCTGGGGATTGAACCCAGGTCCTCAAGCTTGCATGGAAGCACTTTATTGAGTGAGTGTATTAGTCACTTTTCTGTTGCTGTGATAAAGCACCATGACCAAGGAACTTATAAAAGGAAGAGTTTATTTGAGCTTATGATGGACGGTTCCAGGGAATTAGAGTCCATTGTGGCGGGAGGCATGGCGGCTGGATCTGGAGCAGGAAGCCAAGGGTCACATCTCGCAAAGAGCACAGGAAGCAGAGAGAGCAACTGTAGACCACAAGGCTTGTTAAACTCACTAAGCCTGCCCCCAACAACACACTTCCTCCAGCATGGCCACACCTTCTAAGACCTCCAAAAACAGTGCCACCAACTGGAGACAAATGTCTGAATACTTACAGCCTATGGGGGACACTCATTCAAACCACAACAGTGAGCCATCTCCTAGTCCTCACTTCACTTTTTGGATGGGCTGATTACAATCCATTGTATATCACACTATTATTGTTGAGTGGGTCCCAGTGGGGGTAGGCATTTGGATGGGACCCTTCTTAGTGTTTCCTGTGTATCCTGTGAACTGCTGGCCATGGGATTCCATTCTGTGAGCAGTTGCTTTGATACTGATGCCTTCCTATGTGGGAATGGCTGTCAAGGGTCCTGGTCCCATCCAGTGTCTCTTTTCTTTCCTCTGCAGAGACGTCTCAGAGAGGCTGTGCAGCTGCTGGAAGACTACAAGCATGGCACCCTACGTCCAGGGGTTACCAACGAACAGGTATCTCTGCTGAAATTGGGCATAGGCAGGTGGGCAGGAGATTCCAGAGTCTTGATCATATGCCAGAGTTTTTTTCATAAAATTTATTTTAAAAACTTAATTTCACATTTTCAAAGAAATATGTATGCATACTTCAAAAAGTAAAACAGCACCAAAATATTTACAGTGAAACACTGTGCTGCCCAGTCCCGTTCCTGAACACTAGAAGAAACTTTTAGCCTCAGATATAAAACTGTATTTCGGGGCTGGAGAGATGGCCTAGCAGTTAAGAGTGCCGACTGATCTTACAGAGGACCTGGGTTCGATCCTCAGCACCCACATGACGGCTGAGAACCATCTTTAACTGAATCCGATACCCTCTTTCAACACCCTCTTCTGACATCCGTGGCATTGCAGCACACGGGTGCACAAACCTACATGCAGACAGTATATTCATATGCATAAAAAGTAAATAAAATTTAAAAAAAGCAATGAAAAAATAAATCTGTATTTCAAGCTAATATGCTCATCTGAACTGCTATGTCTCAGTTACACATTGTCAATTGTGGCATTGGTGGTTGGGCTTTTACTGTCCATTCCCGTGAAGACACTTCTTCCTTCTATTACATCCCCCCCACCTAAAATATTAAACTGTGGTTTTGAGGTCTCTATTTATTCAGCTCTTTCTGTTATTTCAATCATATAAACGACACTTGCTAGATACTCACATTGTTTGCTTAAGGAGTATATTTTTTTCTCTTTTTCAACTTTATGTTTTATCTGGAGTTAATTATTACATCATGTTTCTTATTGATAAATTTTGTTCCACTTCTAAGTCTTTTTTAAGATTTATGTTATTCGTATGTGAGTGCCTACATGTATGTTATGTGTACTGCATGTGTGTGCAGGTGCTCTAGGGGGCCAGAAGAGGGTGTCATATTCACTAGAACTGGGGTTACAGATGACTATGAGCTGCCAAATGGGTGCTAGAAACCAAACCTGGGTCCTCTGCAAGAGCAGCCAGTGCTCTTAACTCCTGAGCATCCCTCTAACCCCACTTCTAACTCTTACTGCAGCCTCTGGTGACATTTTAGTATTTTTAGGGCCTCCTTTTAATTAAAAAAAAATTTTTAATTAATTTTATTTATTTCTGTATGTGTATGAATGTACTGTCTGCATGCAAGTTTGCGCACCCGTGTCGTGCAATGCCACGGAGGTCAGAAGAGTGTGTCGGATTCCCCTGGAACTGGAGTTCTCCTGGAATTGGAGTCTCAGACGGTTCTCAGCCGCCATGTGGGTGCTGGGGATCGAACCCGGGTCCTCTGCAAGAGCAGTCAGCGCTCTTAACCGCTAGGCCATCTCTCCAGCTCCTTTTAAAAAAAAATTTTTTTTTTATTAATTTTATTTAAGCCTCCTTTTAATTTTAAGTCCCATATCTTTCTGTTCCATTTTTTTCTTCCTGAGATTTTCCTTTCTTGGGCTTACCTCCCACCAGTCCTAGGTCTTACTTTTTCTTGGTGCTTTTTCTTGGTATATACTGTAATTTTGGTGAAATGCTTCTACTGACTCCCTGAAAAGGGTAAATGGGAAGCATGTTTAGAATGGTTTTTTGTTGTTGTTTTTGGGGTTTTTTTTTTTT
>VZQC01014929.1:286022-314018 GCA_009823505.1 Rhizomys pruinosus | reverse complement strand
GTTTTTTTTTTTGGTTTTTTGAGACAGGGGTCTCCTGTTAGTCTCCAGCTGTCTTGGAAACTCCACTCTTAGACCAGGTGGCCTTTGCCCCTCACCATTCCCGCCCTGCTCTGCCCCCTCCCCCAGTGTAGATTTAACACGGTCGTGCGCCACCACGCCCCCGGCCCCTGACCCGGGCGAGGCTGTATTTCTTTCGTCGCTGTTTGTTTATTGCCCCTTTGCTCTTTATGTGCCGACTGCTTATTTTCTTTGCACTCTCTTTTTTTTTTCCGGCCTTTTTTTTTTTTTTCTTCTATTCCTTCTCTCTTTATTGTTTTTTTAGTTTGCCTTTTTTGTATACAACCTACACTATTACTGGTCTAAGACCCACCGAGGTTCCAGCCCATCTACCACCCTCAGATCCACTCACTTGCACAAAGAGGTCATGCAGTCTTCCATTACATTCTGCTTTCTCCACCTAACATTGAGCTTTACTATTCTACTGTCAGTGTCTTCTTCTTTTTTTTTCTCTTCTTCCCCCTCCTTGCCTTTAAGGTGCTCCCGTCCTCGCCTTCGTGTTCTTCCTTGCCCTGCTCTCCCCGAGGGTCGTACTCAAAAATATTTTTATATTTAATTTGACTAAGATTTACAGAAAGTTCCTGCTCCAAGAATGGCCTAAAACTGGGGGAGGTATTTGGCTATTATTGCCAACTCCCGGAACATCTAGGTAACTCTGTCCTTTGTCTATAAGGAACATTTAATTAAACTTGAGAGAGGACTTTGTTGTATTCAGAAAGTATATTATAACTAAGAAAGACAGCATGCCAAGCCCAGCACCAAGGAAGCGTGACATCTTAGGAGCATATCGGGAAATGGTCAAGGCCGAGCACTCTGTCAGGGACCTCCAGGGGGTCAGGCCCCGAAGCACGAGCCTGCCTCGAATATGACTTTCATCACAGCTCATTCGCAGGTGACACTGGAGTTGGTGTAACACGCGCCCAGGTACCTTCCGCTGGGCTCAGGAGATCTCAGATCTCAAGAGTCACACAAGTCTACCTTTAATACCGGCTGGGAGGATAACTCCGCCCCCACAGCCACAAAATCCAATCAAGCCAAAGACAGCATCTTTAATCCCAGCTGGGAGGATAACTCTGACCCCCGCAGCCACAAACGCCAATCAAGCCAAAGACACCCGGACCAAGGGATCAACAATCGGCTCTGCTGAGGCACCCAGTTCCTACCTGTCTCTTGCTCTTCTGCTGGGCTCAGATCTCCTCCTGATTTAGTCTTAACTCACTGTTTGGGTGAGAAAATTCTAGGTTGACAATTAATTAGGTGTTTTTTTTTTTTTAGAATTTTGAAGACCATTGCTGTATTCCTCTGGTTTATACTACAGCTTTTGAAAAATCTGGTACCATTTCTTTCCTGATTCCTTGCAGGAAGCCTGCTTCTTTCTCTGGATATATTGTCTTCCTCCTCCCCTTCCTCCTTTTTCTCCTCTTCTTTTGGGACAGGGTCTCATATAGTCCTGGCTGGCCCTCACACTTACTGTGTAGCTAAAGATGATCTTGAACTCTTGGTTCTTTGGTCTGCCTGACTCTGCCTCTGATGTTGGGTGTTGTTTTGTTGATCTCCTGTAGCCCCAGCTGGCCTGGAACTCATTATGTAGACTGGGCTGGCCTTCGTCTCACAGAGATCTGCCTGCCTCCCCCTCCTCTGTGCTGAGATTAAAGGCATGTTCCACCACACCTGGCCCAATTTGAACTAGGGTCTCATTCTTTAGCTCAGGCTGGTCTCAGATTCCTGACAGTCCCCCTGCCCTGCCTCTCAAGTGCTGGGACTACAGCACTTGAGTGTGAGTTACCATACCCAGCTTATCCTAAGTCTTTTAAACTTCATTATTTTGGATTTTTGGTGACCGATTTAAATCTGAACAATTTTAGAAGTCCTGCCAAATATTTCTACACTGTTTTTGTTGTAGTTTTTGAGACAGGGACTCATTCTGGAGCCTAGGCAAGCCTCAAAGTCAGGGTGATCCTCTTGGGCCTCAGGCTCCCAAGTGCAGGAGTTGGTGCGGGAGTTAAGGAGTGAGCCACCACACCTAGCTACACTGTTTCTTTGATAATGTCTTTTCTTTCTTTCTTTTTTTTTTTTTGGGTCTTTTTGAGACAGGGTCTCCCTGTAGTCCCAGCTGTCCTGGAACTCACTCTGTAGACCAGGCTGGCCTTGAACTCACAAAGATCCGCCTGCCTCTGCCTCCCAAGTGCTAGGATTAAAGGTGTGCGCCACCACGCCCGGCCGATAATGTCTTTTCATCTTAGAACTCCTAGTCTTCAAATATTGGATATATGTGGGTATATATGTTTGTTGCATGTGCTTGTTAGTGTGGTATGTGAAGTGAGTGTGTATGTGCAGGTGCAGGTACATGTGTGTACGGTAGTGTCGAAGCCAGAGGCAATGCTCGGTGTCTTTCCTCCTTTATTTTCTCAGATAGGGTCTCTCACTTGACCCTGAAGCCAGCGAGTTTTAAGGATCCCGGTTTGTCTTTCCTGAGATTGGCCCACGAAAGCAGGCTGGTAGGAAGGGCTGCAGTAGAGTATTCCAGGCTAGGTGAGGTGGGAGTGGTCCAGGCAAGGACGGGGTAGACAGTGGCACGGCAAAATGCCCTCAGTACCTTGGCCAACTGCCCATGCAGGACCCCGAGGAAGCCACAACGTGATGCTCCAGCAGTCACGCAGGTCCCCAGCTGCCCTGAGGCATTTGCCCTGTGGCTGGGGGACAGCCAGGCAGGGCGAGGTTTCCCCCAGTAGTGGCATTTCTCCTTGACAATGGGTCTGTATAGTGGTCCTGATTCCCAAGCTCTCTGAGCCTGAAGGAGTCCGTGCACCCTCCAGTGTACCTGTTAGAAGATGGGGCCACTCCAAGCCCTTCCTTACAGCTGGGTCTACTACTTGCCCAAGCTGCCCGACACCCCTTTCCCAGTGACTGGACGTCTTGGGACCTCTTTCACCTCTTCGAGCTTAGGGACAGCCTGCGTGTCCATCTTTCCTCCCTCCAGGAGCTGAAACTTACTGTCCTGTTTTTGTTTAAGCCTTCTTGTTTTCTGTCCTAAACACCCCCACAAGCCTCCTGGGAGTGGGGGGAGGGGCCCGGAACTTGGCATTTAGCTGTTTCCTGTGCTGCCACGTTCTGGCTGCTGGTGGTGGTGCTTGGCAGGTCCATCTGGTGGCTGGGTGGCATGGTGCTCTAGGTGTGAGCCTGCTCCCCTGGAACAGCGCCTCCCTTCCACAGAGCTTAGAGAATTGCACTCTGTGGTAGCTGTCACCCTGCCTCCCTCCTTGGATCAGTCAACAAAGCCATAGCCCCTGGCCTCCACAGCCACCGTGTCAGCTCTGGCTTCAGGAAGCTTGAGCAGTGTGGAAGTAAGGAAAGCACCAGGTGCTAGTCTTGGTGGCCCTGCTCAAGGGTCAGTCTGAGTCATCTGTGGGGGCCCTCAGGACTTGGGGTGACCTGCACTCTGCCTGCTCCATGGCCCTTTGGCATGTGTGTGGGTTGGAATCCTGGGCTGACTGGATACCTTGTGTGCTCTTTTTTGTCATCTAAGGTATCCACAGTGCCTCGCTGCTTGCTCTTCTGTTCTTAGAGTTCTCCCTCCCTCCCCTCTCCTCCCTCCCTCCCTCCTTCCTTCTTTCCTTCTTTTCCTCCCTACCCCCTCCTCCCTCCCTTCCTCCCTCTCTCCCTTCCTTCCTCCCTCCTCCCTCCCTCCTCCTCCCTTTCTCCCTCCTCCCTCCTTCCTCCCTCCCACTCTTCCTCCCTCGTCCCTCCCTCTCTCCCTCCTCCCTCCCTCTCTCCCTCTCTCCCTCCCTCCTTCTTCACTCCCTCTCTCCCTTCCTTCCTTCCTTTTTCCCTCCTTTTTTTTTTCTTAATTTTTTTAGGGGCAGGGTCTCCTTATAGCCCCAGCTGGCCTCTACTGAGATTCAAGATGTTTGCACCACCACGCCCAGTGTCTATTATGTTCTTAAATGGTTGCCACACCAGTGAATAATGAGTACTGAAGATAAAAGAAAAATAATTGATGTAAAAGAAAAAAGCAATATAGACTAAAAACCAGGTGTGCAGTACATATGTGTAACCCCAGCACTTGGAAAGTGGAAGCAGGAAGATTAGAAGTTCAAGACTGGGGCTTAAGCAATTAATAGTGCATCCTACTCTGGGGGGCCGGACGGATGGCTCAGTGGTTAAGAGCAGAACCTGGGTTTGGATCTCAGCACCTGAATGACAGCTAACAGTCATTCGTAACTCCAGTTCCAGGGGCTCTGACTCCCTCTCCTGACCTCCACAGGCATTGCATGACACGATACACCTATATACATGCAAGCAATACACTCATATATATATACATATATATGTAATAAATTATAAAAATTATATATATATATTTTTTGGTCTTTTTGAGACAGGGTCTCCCTGGAGCCCCAGCTGTCCTGGAATTCACTCTGTAGACCAGGCTGGCCTTGAACTCACAAAGATCCGCCTGCCTCTGCCTCCCAAATGCTAGGATTAAAGGCATGTGCCACCACACCCGGCTATAAAAAATATTTTTTAAAAAGAGAGGACCAGAGTTTGGTTCCTAGCACCTGTGTCCAGAGCCTCACAAGCATTGCCTGTCGCCTCAGCTCTAGGGGACCCAACACCCTCTTCTGTCTTCTGCTGTTTCCCCAGCTCTAGGGGACCTGACGCCCCCTTCTGGCTTCCATAGGCACTGTACTCACATTACATATAATCACACATGACTTTAAAAGTTCAAGGTTTTTTTCCACAGCTACTGGTCTGCAGCTGTTCTCGTAATAGCAGTTGTGGCATTCCTCTGTGGGAAAAGAAACCGTTGTACAATTTACTACCTCTTTCTTAGCCATACAGAAAGTAGGCATAGGATGTGTGACGGACAAGAAAAAAAAAAGTTCAAGGTTTTCCTTATCTACACAGTGAGTTTGAGACCCTATCTCAAAAGTGTCAAAAAAATATCCTTTGAGTTTAGCAGGTAGATATTTGATGTTCTAGAAACACTAATAGTGTAGTAGACACAGCCAGCAAAGACTCTGACTGAACTTCTGATCTTGCCTACATCTCCTGAGTGCCGAGGTTGCAGGTGGGACCCAGCACACTTGGTTTATACAATACTGGGAACTAAACCCAGGGCTTTGTGGATGCTAGGTAAGCACTCTACCAACTGTATTAGTGCATCCCCAGTCCATTTTATAACCTAGAGAGGTTACAGTGTCAGTGCGTGGCTGGACAAGGGGAGTGACAGTCCCTGTAAGTCACACACAAGAGCTGAGAATTAGAATGGAATAAGGTGACATGGAGAGAGACAAGGAGAGAGAGAGAGAGAGAGAGAGAGAGAGAGAGAGAGAGAGAGAGAAGCTGAGACGGAGTGAGTATGAGCTAAGAGGGAGGGAGTAGCTGGGGAGGAATCTGGGAAGTTCCAAGACAGATTGGGAAAGCCTTGAGAAACCTGGAACCAACTGATGCATTGGATAAGAGGGGGCTTCTGAGAGCTCTGGAGCGAGGAGTGCTGTGGATGTGCTTCCCAGCTTAGATCAGCCTGGTGGCCGGGCTGGGGCGGATGTACGGAAGATGTTCCCAAACCGGCCTGGAAGCTGCTGGAGTTGACAGAACATAGGAGGCAGGTGAGTAGAAACCAGTGGATGCTCCTGATGGGGCTCTGCCATTGGTTCACCGTCCCTAGAAGCAGGGACGGGGATGGGGGTACAGCCTTTATCTGGTGCCCACTCTACAGCCAGTGTGGCATAGAGAGCATAACAACTGCTCAGAGCCTCCTACCCCCAGGACAGATTTCTGGCTGTGTTTGTCAAAGAGCAAGGGAGCTGGGATAAAACAGAAAGAGAGAGAGAGAGAGAGAGAGAGAGAGAGAGAGAGAGAGAGAGAGAGAGAGAGATCTGTAGGCATTCTCCTTCTCCCCTGGTAGAGAGGCTATGGGGTCAGCTGTGTTTGCACTTCACCAGAAGTAGCTGAGCAAAATCCAGACACATACAAGTCCTTGAACCTGGGGTGGGGGTGGGGGTAGGAGGCTCAGTAAAGTGCTTACCTTGCAAGCATGAGGATTTATGTGAGTGTGAGCCCCAGATCCCATATGAAAAAGGCCAGGCCTAGCCAGGTGTGATGGTACATGCCTTTAATCCTAGCACTTGGGAGGCAGAGGTAGGCAGATCTCTGTGAGTTTGAGGCCAGCCTGGTCTACAGAGCATGCTCCAGAACAGCTGGGACTAAAGGGAGACCCTGTCTCAAAAATACAAAAAAAAAAAAAAAAAAAAAGAAAGAAAGAAAAGAAAAAGGCCAGGCCTCATGGTGCACACTGCAGTCCCAACACTGGGGAGCTACAAGCAGGTGGGTCCCTGGGGCTCCCTAGCCATCCAGCCTGCTTTAATCAATGAGCTCTAGGTCAGTAAAAGCTCGTGTTTTAGGGCTGGAGAGATGGCTCAGTGGTTAACGGCACCAGCTCCTCTTGCAGAGGACTGGGTTCGATTCCCAGCACCCACATGGCAGCTAAGAACCATCTTTTTTAGTTTTCTCCTTTTTTTGGTATTTTTGAGTACCAGCTGTCCTGGAGCTCGGTGGTGCACGCCTTTAATCCTAGCACTCAGGAGGCAGAGGCAGGCAGATCTGTGAGTTCAAGGCCAGCCTGGTCTACAGAGTGAGTTCCAGGCCAGCTGAGGCTATAATCACTTATCACTTGAAGTTGTCGTCTAGCCTCCACACACATGCTCACAAGGTACCCACATGCACAAGAAAGTGCATGCATTCTCACAGATAGACACACAGAGTCCTTGAATTCCAGGCTTCTCTGGGTGTATGTTTGCCTGATGCCAGGGAAGGGAAGGCAGGATGGACCCACCTCACCCAGACTCCCAGCCATGGGCTGTAGGCATCAGGATCAGTGCTCTGCCCCTCTGGACCAGGTGCAAGTGGCTGGCTACATCCTTGGCTTCTACCCTTTAGATGCCAGTAGCAAATCCACAGGCGTGCAAACCCAGAGTGTTTCCAGGTGTTGTCGAATGACCCTGGCAGCAAAACCTCCCCCAGCAGAACTCCCAGTGCCCACTCTCCACAGGCCTGTGGGGTCCTTGATCCTCTCCAACCTGGTTTTCTTGCTACTGCCCTTTAATTCAGCCTCCCAGTCAGCTGGCCTCCCGGCTGTGCCTCAGCCATGCCAGGCAGGCCCACTTCTGCCTCCAGGGCCTTTATGGGCTGTTCTGGCAGTCAAAACAATCTGGTGCACATATATGCAGGGCTCTCTTTCTCCATCCTGAGACACCTCCCCACCCCACTGCTGTGACATCTGTCCACACTGTCACTGTACAGTCCCTGTCTTCTTAGCCTGTCCAGTTTTCCTGTTTGCTGAAAACACATTCACCCTTCTAATATGTCAGAGAATTTGCTTAATATTTATTTATTTATCTATTTACTTATTTTTCTCTGTGTGTTCATGGTGTGTGCGCGCGCGCGTGCGTGCGTGTGTGTGTGTGTGTGTCTGTCCCACAGTGCACACGTGGAGTCAGAGGACAACTTTATGGGGTTGGTTTTCTCCTTTACCTTTATGTGGGTTTGGGGATCAAACTCATCATGCTTTTGTGGCAAGCATCATTACCTGCAGCCATCTTGTTGACCCAGAACTTATTTTTTATTTTCATTGCTTATTGGCTACCCCTTCCCAGCGTAAGCTCCATGAAAGCAGAGGTTTATTTGTTTATCTGTTTGAAACAGAGTCTCTTGTACTCCATGCTGGCCTTAAACTCATTTCATAGCCAAGTATGACCTTGAACTCTTGGTCCTCTGTAGCCTCCTGAGTGGTGGGATTCTAGGCGTTTGCCACCACACCTGGTTTATGTGACTCTGGGATGGAACCCAGTGCTCTATGATGCTAGGAAAGCACTTTAAGCCAGCACTCTATCAACTGAGCCACATCTGTACTGGGTAGTTTTGTCAACTTGACACAAACTAGGGTCACCTGGGAAGGGAAAACCTCAGTTGAGGAATTTCTTCCATCCGACTGACCTGTGGCTATGTCTGTGGCATATTGTTTTTTAGGTTTCTATTTATTTACTTATTTCGATTTTATGTGTATGAATATTTTGCCTGGATTTATGTAAGTGTACCCATGCATGCAATGCCCATGGAAGCCTAAAGGGGGCATCAGATCTCCTGAAACTGGATTTATAGATGGTTGTTAGCTGCTATGTGGGTTCTGGGTCCTCTGCAAGAGCAGCCAGTACTCTGAACCACTGAATCATCTCTCCAGCGCCAATGTGAAACATTTTCTTAATTGCTAATTGATGTAGAAGGTTCCAGCCCACTGTGGGCAGTGCCATCATGGACAGGTGGACCTAGGCCGTATAAGAAAGGTAGCCGACTAGGTGTGGTGGCACACACCTTTAATCCCAGCACTCGGGAGGCAGAGGCAGGCAGATCTCTGTGAGTTCAAGGCCATCCTGGTCTACATAACGAGTTCTAGGTCAGCCAGGGCTACAGGGAGACCCTGTCTCAAAAAGACCAAAGGAAAGAAGGGTAGCTGAGAAGCAAACTGGTAAGCAGCGTTCCTCATGGACTCCGCTACAGTTCCTGCCGTGAGCTCCTGCCCCAACTTCCCTCGGTGATGGATTATGACCTGGGAATTGTAAGATAAAATAAACACTTTTCCTCAACTGGCTTTTGGTCATGGTGTTTATCACACAACAGAAAGCAAACTAGAACAGCACTTTTGTTGTTTCCATTGGGGTGTCTTCAGTGCTTAACACATAGTAGATGCTCAATAAATATTTGCCCACTAAATAAACAAAAAATTTTTTTTGTCTTTTCGAGACAGGGTCTCCCTGTAGCCCCAGCTGTCCCGGAACTCACTCTGTAGACCAGGCTGGCCTTGAACTCACAAAGATCCGCCCGCCTCTGCCTCCCGAGTGCTAGGATTAAAGGCATATGCCACCACACCCGGCTTAATGTGTAGCCCAGGCTGGCCTTGAACTCAAGATCCTCCTGCCTCTGCCTCCTTCAGTAAATCCTACCGGTGTGCACCACCAACACTGGCAACAAATTATTAATTTTATAATACACTTGATATAAGTATTCATATTTTCATATTACAGAAGTGGTATTGGAGGTTCAGAAAGATTAAGTAAATTACCCTGCATCTCCTGGCCAGCCAGTAGGGGATTTTGAATTCACACCTGGGTTCCAGCAAATGACTTGACCTGTCCTTAGAGCAGAGCTTTGTGGGTAAGGAACCACAGCTGCTGCTGGTGCAGTGTGGCAGAAACAGGAGGACATTCCTCTTCTTTCATGTATCTCCAGAATTGGGAGCTCCTTTCACCCCACATAGGCTTGTATAGGTACACGGTACCTGAGCGTTACCATGGCAACACAACTAATGGCCCACTATAAAGCAGTGGGCTCAACTGATCAATTAGGAAGATTTTTGTTTGTTGAAAGGAGGCGTCCTTACAGAAGGATCCCCTTCAGGCTCTGTTTAATTACCTTCTGGAGATTGTTTTAAATAGGCTCAGTCTTCACTGCCTTAGGAGGTTTGGAGAAGCAGCTTGCAAGGAGACGGAGGGGAAGTGAGTGAGCCAGACTTGGGGGCAGAGCCGTTGCTCTCTCTCCGAGGGCTGGGGTGTGTCTTGTTTCCTAGCTGCATGTGGGACCTCAGTCCACCCTTCCTGTGGTCTCTACAGGGAGACTGAGACAGGTGCAGAGGATGGCTTAGCTGAGACATTGGCTACTTCTGAAATCAGTGAACTCCTGTACTGTGGCAGAAGCTCAGATGGCTTCCCCACACTGCCCTTTGTCCTGTTCTCCAAGTGAGCCAGGACAATAGGTCCATACTCTGAGACCCCTGCAGATTGCTTGCCAGTCCCATGGGATCAGTGCTGCATACTTCCACATTCAGCCAGAGGTGCAGAAAATGCTGGGATGCGCCCAAATGAGGTCAGCTCTCACCCGGGGACTGTAGTTCAGAGTGGAGGTGCTTCTGTGAAGACGCTGGGGCTCCTGGCCTGGACTCTGTGGATGGCTGATTGCTGTAGCTTCGCTGGCCTCACACGTTTTTTTTAATTTTTAAAATTTTTATTTAGTCTTGTATGTGTATGAATGTACTGTCTGCTTGTAGGTTTGTGCACCCGTGTCGTGCAATGCCGAGGAGGTCAGAAGAGGGCGTTGGATTCCCCTGGAACTGGAGTTAAAGACGGTTCTCAGCTGCCATGTGGGTGCTGGGGATCAAACCCTGGACCTCTACAAGAGCAGTCGGTGCTCTTAACCGCTAGGCCATCTCTCCAGTCCCCACAGATGGTTTTATGTCCAGAGTAGTTCTTCTCTGTGACCTGCTTGCACAAGTGGCGTATGAAACTTCTGCTTTCAGCTTGTGGGCAGTACCTCCTGCCATTTCTGAATCTAGCATTTAGCGCACTGGTCTAGTAAGTCACAAGGAAAAGCTCAGCCAGATCCGAGGGGTTAGACTTGCATCCTTAACCTGCTTCCTATGAACTGAATCTGGCACACTGGACAGAGTGGCCATGCAGTCCACTTCCTTTCTCCTGCTTGATGATGCTGATACTGATGATTGTTTTGAGACATGGTCTCATGTCTCATGTAGCCCAGGTTGGCTTGGAACTTGCCATGTAGCTGGGGCTGATCTTGAACTCCTGATCTTTCTTCCTCTACCTCTGGAGTTCTGGGTTATATAGGCATGTGCTACCATGCTCAGCTCTGATTAATTTTTTGTTTATTTGTTTTTACTTTGTTGAGACAGTATCTCATGCAGCCCAGGGTGGCCTTGTACTTGCTATGTAGCTCAAGTTGGCTCCTCATTTCATTTTAAAGACCTTGCAAGTCAAAGGTGTATGAAAACTTATCCAGGATGACAAGGTAAGTAGGTGGCTGATTAGGGCCCAAGTACCTGACTCTGTATATTACTTACTTTGTTCTTTGCAGTTACAAAATACCTTGATAAGGGGCTGGAGAGATGGCTCAGTAGTTAAAAGCACTGGCTGCTCTTGCAGAGGATCTGGGTTCCATTCCCAGTACCCACATGATGGCTAAAAACCGTCTGTAACTCCAGTTCCAAAGGATCCGATGCCCTCTTCTGACCTCTGCAGGAACTACACAACATGGATGCACTTACCTACAGGAAGACAAAACACTCATACACACAAAAGTAAAAATAATAAATAAACAATTAAAAAAAACAAAACACCTTGATAAGGGAGGAAGGTTTATTTGGGCTCTTGGCTTGAGGGGACAGCCCATCATGGTGGGAGGGCGTGGCAGTCAGAGCTGAGGCCGCTGGTCACACTCTATCCACAGCCAGGAAGCAGAGAGTGATAAGTGCTGGGTCTCAGCTCACTTTTACCTCTTTTCCTGTTTTATTCTATCCGGAATTCCTCATGGAATCCTGCTGTCCTCTGGAAACACCCTCAGAGACACACTCAGAGATGTGTGCATCTCCGAAGTAAATCCAGTCACGTTGACTGTGAGGATGTACCACACCTGGCTATTGTCACTATAGCTGGAAGGCAGATGAGCCCAAACACGATGAGGTCATGCCTGGGAGTTTTTGATGAAAATAAAGGTGTTCCTCCCATCTGTTACCAAACTCTCCAGAGGCTGTCACAATCCTGGATATCACAAAATAGCCTCGGAGAACATATTGGGCTGGGCATGGTGTTGCATGCTTGCAAGCCCAGCACTCATGAGATGAGGCAGGGAGATCATAAAAACAACCTGTTTCAAAAGATGGAGCCAGAGGTGGTGGCATACTCGGGAGGCAGATCTCTGAGTTCAAGCCCAGCCTAGTCTACGTCGTGAGTTCCAGGAAGGAGGGAGGAAGAGAACAAGGATTTTGGCTCACATTCCTCATTTTCTTATCATGTGGGGTCATTTCTTTATCTTTTTTTTTTTTTGTGTGTGGGGTCATTTCATAACCTCAAAGGGATTATATTAGAGTTATCCTAGCTACTGCCACCAAAAGATCCCCAAACAAAACACAAGTTCATTTCCCTGATGTGTAACAGTTCAAGTTGTAGGTGGGCAAATGGCTCTGCTCCACTTGGTCATTCAGGGACCCAGGCTCTTCTTGTCATACTTCTCCTTTCATGTTGTCCTATGCGCCTTGCCAAGGTGGGATGCAGCTGCAGTCTTATTTTGGCACACAGGAAGATCAGAAAGTATGAGAGGAAGGGAAGCACTGGCCTGGAAAAGCATATATGTCATTTCCTCTCCTTTGTTATAGGAACTAGTCACGTGGACAAGGCTACCTGTTCATCCAGATGCTATTCTCTGGCTCTGGAGGATTTTGTTGGACATTTAATACTCTATATACTACAAGAGTCAAAAAAAGACCTTGGATGTCATACACCCTATTTCATTAATTTTTTTAATATTAACATTTTATTATTTTTTATGCATATGAGTATGTTACCTGAATGTGTATAAGTGCACTTGTGTTGTACAGAGGCCATGGAGGTCAGAATAGAGTGTTTGAGTCTCCTGGAACTGGCGTTATAGATGGCTATTAGCCACCATATGGGTGCTGGGAATCGAACCCAGGTCCTCTGCAAGAGCAGCCAGTGCTGTAGTCTGTCTCTAAAGATAAGGTGAAGAGAGATTGAGGAAAACATAGGCATGGACCTCTCTGTCCTCCTCCTCACATACATATATGGACCTCTGTCCTCCTCCTCACATACACGCATGGACCTCTGTCCTCCTCACATACACGCATGAACCTCTGCCCTCCTCCTCACATACACGCATGGACCTCTGTCCTCCTCCTCACATACATGTATAGACCTCTCTCCTCGTCACATACACACATGGACCTCTGCCCTCCTCACATACATGCATGGACTTCTGTCCTCCTCACATACACGCATGGACCTCTGTCCTCCTCACATACACGCATGGACCTCTGTCCTCCTCCTCACATACACGCATGGACCTCTGCCCTCCTCCTCACATACACGCATGGACCTCTGCCCTCCTCCTCACATACACGCATGGACCTCTGCCCTCCTCCTCACATACACACATGGACCTCTGCCCTCCTCCTCACATACACACATGGACCTCTGCCCTCCTCCTCACATACACGTATGGACCTCTGCCCTCCTCCTTACATACATGTATGGACCTCTGCCCTCCTCCTCACATACACGTATGGACCTCTGTCCTCCTCCTCACATACATGTATGGACCTCTGTCCTCCTCACATACACGCATGGACCTCTGTCCTCCTCCTCACAAACACATATGGACCTCTGTCCTCCTCCTTACATACACGTATGGACCTCTGTCCTCCTCCTCACATACACGTATGGACCTCTGTCCTCCTCACATACACGTATGGACCTCTGTCCTCCTCCTCACATGCATGCATGGAACTCTGTCCTCCTCACATACACGTATGGACCTCTGTCCTCCTCCTCACATGCATGCATGGACCTCCGTCCTCCTCACATACATGCATGGACCTCTGTCTTCCTCACATACACGCATGGACCTCTATCCTCCTCACATACATGCATGGACCTCTGTCCTCCTCCTCACATACATGCATGGACCTTTGTCCTCCTCCTCACATACATGCATAGACCTCTTTCCTCCTCACATACACGCATGGACCTCTGTCCTCCTCACATACATGCATGGACCTCTATCCTCCTCACATACATGCATGGACCTTTGTCCTCCTCCTCACATACATGCATAGACCTCTATCCTCCTCACATACACGTATGGACCTCTGTCCTCCTCCTCACATACATGCATGGACCTTTGTCCTCCTCCTCACATACATGCATGGACCTCTGTCCTCCTCCTCACATACATGCATGGACCTCTGTCCTCCTCCTCACATACATGCATCTGCCACTCCAGCCCCCACTTGCATATACACACAGACATGAGAAAAGAGTCCCAGTTGGGGATATAGCTCAATTAATAGAATGCTTGCCAAATATGCATAAAGCTCTGCTTAAAATCTGGCATGCAAGCTGGGCGTGGTGGTGCACGCCTTTAATCCCAGCACTTGGGAGGCAGAGGCAGGCAGATCTTTGTGAGTTCAAGGCCAACCTGGTCTACAGAGTGAGTTCCAGGACAGCTGGGACTACAGGGAGACCCTGTCTCGAAAAGACAAAAAAATAAATAAAATCTGGCATGCGTCCAGGCCTGGTGGTGCACGCCTTCAATCTCAGCACCAGGGAAGCAGAGGCAGGTAGATCTCTGTGAGTTCTAAGCCAGCTTGGTCTACATACTGAGACCCTGTCATAAAACAAAACAAAACTTAAACTAAACTAAACTAAACTAAACTAAACTAAACTAAACTAAACTAAACTAAACTAAACACAGGCTGGAGAGATGCAGTTAAGAGCACCTGCTGCTCTTACAGAGGACCCAGGTTCAATTCTTAGCACTTGGATTGTGGCTAACGACCATCCTTAACTCCAGTTCCAGGGTATCCAATGCCCTCTTCTGACTTCTGTGAGCACTGGATGACACAGGTGCTCAAGGATATATGGAGGGAATATACTCAAACACATACAAGAAAAAAAATAATATACTAAACAAAACTAAAGTCCAGGCATGCGGGCATGGAGGTGCATGCCTCTAACGTCAGCGTTCGGGCGGTGGCGGCAGGAAGATCGGACTTTAAGATCATTTTCAGCTACATAGAGAGTTTAAGAGCAGCCTGGGATACATGAGATCCTGTCTCAAAAAATGAAGCATGGGGCTGGAGAGATGGCTCAGTGGGATGTGGCCCACAAACCCCTGTCAGACATACAGTTAAAAAGTCTTTTTTTTAAAAAAAGAAAGGAAAGAAGAGAAAAGGAAAGAGAGGGAAGGAGGATAAAGGAAACCTCCTTGCCCCTGCCCAGTCACTCACACTTTCTTCTGGTAGCCCTGGGTTCTTTTAGATTGTGCCAGAGATGCCTGAACTGTTGCCCCCTTTGTTTGAATGCTTGTGATGTGAACAGTAACAGCAGTGAAATTCACTGGAGTGTGGTTTGTAATCACTTTCATAGGGAGTAGATCAGGAGCTTAGCAGACACTGGCGACACAAGATGGGATTGTGTTTCATTATATGGTATTTGTTTAGGGGAAGATGAAAAAATTCTGAGGATGGCCCGTGGTAATGTTAGTATAACAGTGTTAATGGACTTAGTGCCGCTGAACTTGCATGTGATTAAGATGGTAAAATCTACGTCGTGTATATTTTACAATAAAAAAGGTGGGAAATAGTTGAAAAGTTTACCAATAGAGTCAGTTTGTTTTATTCGTTTGGTTTTACAGTGCTGGAGATCAAACCCAGGATCTCGTGCATACTAGGCAAGTGTTAAACCACTGAGCCACATCTGTATCTCAGGACAGTTTATAATATATTCACTGAAGGTTTCCATTAGTAAAGATAAGGCTGTGCACGACTACAAAAAGATATCAAATATACACTGTGCCCTAGAGGCAGAAGAGCATGCAGAGGTCTGTGTTCTTAGAGATAGGTGCATGCAGAGGGTAACACTCATGTCTGAATCCTGTAGCCAGGCTGCTTCGGTGCAATCCCTGCACTGCTGTGGGACCTGGAGCAAGTCTCCCTGTGCCTCAGTTTCCACATCTATGTGGAAGATAGACTTGGGGTTGCTGAGGGGATTAAAGAAATGAAGAGGTACCAAGCCCTTAGAAGAGGGAGGGACACAGGGTGTGTGCTCACTGAGTGGCACACACCCTGTGTGTGTGGCAGTGACTGAGATGAATGGACCAGTGGATCCGAGTCAGAGGTCATGAGCTCTAGCTCTGCCCCATCCCTGGGAGCTGGGGCTTGGCTGGGAGCCTTAGTTTTCTCATTTGTCCTGTGGAAGCAGGTTTCTGACTGTGACAATCAAATAGTTCATGGGAGGAAAGCACTGGGCAAAATAGAAAAGCTGCCACCTGTGACCTGGCCTGCTTGGATCTGGGGGGCGTCATTTGTGGGCGGGGCCGTGGTCGGATGCTCCTGCTCTTGGCCTCCCCAGGCCTTGCTTTCTTCATTCCTGCCTTTGCTGTGGAGCTGGGATGTCTGATGCCCCGTGGCTGCCCCCGGTACAGGTAGAAGCTATCTTTGACTCTGAGGGACACAGCATAACCCTGAGTTCTTGGAGCAGTGCTGCTGAGCTGCTTGTCCGCAGGGAGGAGGGTGGAGGCCCTTTTGATGAGCACCTGATGCCAGGCTGCAAGGGATGTTCTGGGAAGGACCACAGAACAATGGTGTCACTCTTTCCTCTAGAGCCTCAGATCCGGCAGTCACTCTGGCCAACCTAAGATACTGGTCTACTCTGGGCCTGGTCTCTGTCCTGCCACGAGACCCCTAGGATGTAGGCGAGATACTTAGTGTCTCAAAGATGAGTTACACTGTTTAAACTGAGCTGCTCCCCTACCACCCTCAACCACCTCACGGGCATGGGGAATATGACAGTAGAGGCTGAATTGCTTGGGTAGATATCGAATCTTTAAAAAACATACTCACTTAGTCAGGTGTGGTAGCTCAAGCCTTCAGTTCCAGCACTCAAGAGGCAGAAGCAGGAACATCACTATAGGCCTGGCTGGTTTACATGGAAAATTCCAGGACAGCAAGACTACATCTCAAAAAACAAAGATAGATAGATATAGATGATAGGTAGATAGATAGATAGATAAATAGATAAATAAATAAATAAATAAATAAAATGCCTTTTTAAATGTCTTCTCTATTCTAGGCAACCATACTGACTATTCAGCGCATCAAATACTTGTACAGGCATTTATAATTCAACCCTCTGTATTAGTCAGGTTAAGTCATGAGCCATAGCAAACGAGCCCCAGTCATGTCTGAATCTTCCTCCGCATACCTCTTCCTTGCCCACGCAGCCTTTGTAATTGCACTTGGCAAGATGGCTTTATCTGGTGCCCAAGATCACACTCTCTTGACCATGGGGACAAATGTGGAACAAGCGCAGACCCTCCGAGGCCCCCAGATCCTGCCCCACACATCTACACAGGCCTTATTCATTCTACTCTTTCCTTCCTGCATCCATCTCTCTTCCAGAAGTGGAGGGTGGCAGAGGTTGCTGTGAAGCAGCTGTCTGACAAAGTGGGAGGGGGTAGTGGGAGGCAAGCCCCCGGGTGGACTGAAGCCACAGCCTTCAGCACTACTCTGACTTCCACCGCTCTTCACGTGGAAGAGGAACTCCAAGGGAGTCAAGAGGAGGAGGATCACACGTGGGTGAGCACAGTGGTAAAAGCACTTGCCTAGCAGGTGCGGGACCCAGGGATCGTTCCCCAGAACTGACAACACCCAAAGCCAGCAGTCCCAGCAGGAACCCGTAGAGCAGTACTCCCTCCCCCACTGCCGATAGCAATCCTGGTGGGCTTCTTTGTGGGATCTTTCTTAGCCTTTCTGTTTTCTTAGAAAAAAGGACTCCACTCATCTCTCTGCTGTGCCCTAGGAAGTGTCTATGAAGTCCCGTGTGCAGGACTCGGATCTTTACATTGCCCTTCTGTGCCTGTGACCCCGCATCTGAATTACTGTCATTCCTGTGCAGAGCAAACCTCTCTCTCCCTGGTTGGTGCTTTGGGCCTCCCTGCTATGTGGCCTCACCATGGGGCAGCTTCCTGATGCTCCAAGCTGAGTCCACTTGTGTCCCCTGGGGCTTGTCTCTGGGCATGAGGGACACACTGCCTCCCTCATCAGCACTGAACATCACTTCCTCGGGTCTCTCTGCTCTGAGCCTGTGCCACCTCCCTCCTGCTGCTGGTCCCTTCTGTTTCAGTGGGGTTTTCAGTTGCTTTATTCCTTTGCTGGGTCTTTACTGAGATGTATCATTCCACCATAATTCATTTGGTCGTTTGTTTGTTCAAGACAGGGTCTCATATAGCCCCACTGGTCTTGAACTCCTGATCCTTCTGACTCTTATTTCTCAAGTGCTGGCATTACAAGTGCACTGTATACCACCACACATAGCTCTAGCCAGATCTGTTTCACAAGATGGTATTCCTTCAATGAATACATATTGAGCACCCTCTGCTTGCCAGGCACAGTAAGTGAAGAGGCAGGAGATGGTGTTAAAAAACAAGTGCCAGCCGGGCGTGGTGGCGCATACCTTTAATCCTAGCACTTGGGAGGCAGAGGCAGGCAGATCTTTGTGAGTTCAAGGCCAGCCTGGTCTACATAGCTGAGTTCCAGGACAGCTGGGGCTACAGGGAGACCCTGTCTCAAAAAAGACAAAAAAAAAAAACCAAACAAACAAAAACAAACAAAAAACAAGTGGGAGAGATGGCTCAGTAGTTAAGAGCACCAACTGCTCTTGCAGAGGACCTGGGTTTGATTCCCAGCACCCACATGGTGGCTAAGAACTGTCTTTAAGGTGGGTATGGTGGTACACGCCTTTAATCCCAGCACTCAGGAGGCAGAGATAGGCAGATCTCTCTGTGAGTTCAAGGCCAGCCTGGTCTACAGAGTGAGTTCCAGGCCATCTGGGGCTACAGGGAGACCCTGTCTCAAAAACAACAACAAGGGCTGGAGAGATAGCCTAGCAGTTAAAAGCGCCTACTGCTCTTGCAGAGAACCTGGGTTTGATCCCCAGCACCTACTTGGCGGCTGAGAACCATCTGTAACTCCAATTCCAGGAGAACTCCAGTTCCAGGGGAATCCGACACCCTCTTCTGACCCCCTCGGCATTGCACTACACGGGTGCACAGACCTACATGCAGACAGTACATTCATACACAAAGAAAATAAATAAATAAAAATAAAAAAAAAAACAAACCCCCCCCAAACAACAACAACAACAACAAAGCAAGTGCCTGCATCCCTTAAGGTAGGACTGGGAACTTGCAGGTAAGAGGACCAAGAAATGATAAGGTGTGGTTCCAGGAGGTCTCAGGGCCTGAGATAGTCCTGGATAGAACCTGGACTTCAGGAAGATGCTTTGCAAGCAGACAGAACTGGCCCTTTGCTTTTTTCCCATTCGCATTGAAATTCTCATTTTGTGCTCCTGGTGATGCTCACCCACCCTCCCACCCCCACCCCCACTCCCCACAGCCCAGGGTTTCACTATGTAGCCTGGCCTGGAACTTGCAATATAGACCAGGTTGGCCTCAAACTCACAGAGATCCACTTGCCTCTGCCTCTTGAGTGCTGGCACTAAAAGCATGTGCCATGATGTCTGGCTTTTACTATTATTATTAAATCTATTGCTTCTTGGGCTAGGGAGATGGCTCAGTGCTTGAAATCCTTGGTCCTCAAGTATGAGGAGTAGAGTTTAGGCCCCCAGAACTTGTGTAAATGCTGAGTGGGTATGGTGGCTGCCTGTAATGCCAGCCTCAAAAGGTAAGAGACAGAGGATCTCCAGAGCAACCCCAGCCATATCGATGAGCTCTGGGTTTGAGTGAGAGACCTACCTCAATGAACAAGATGGAAGAACGATCGAGGATGATTCCAAACATCAATCTTGGACCACCACATGTATGTACACATGTGCTGGATAGCTTTAGTGTCAACTTGACACACCTGGGTTGAGGGAGCCTCAATTGGGGAATTGGCTCCATTGGATTGGCCTGTGGCCACATCTGTGGAGTATTGTCTTGATGGTCGAGCAGTGTGGGAGGGCCCAGCCCACAATGAGTAGTGCCACCCTGGGCAGGTTGTTGTGTACCGTATAAGAAGGCAGGCTGGGCATGAGCCAGGGGAGCAAGCCAGTGAACAGCATTCCTCCATGGCCTGTGCTTCAGCTCCTGCCTCCAGGTTCCTGCCCTGAGTTCCTGCCTTGGGCTCCCTAAGTGATGAACTGTGACCCAGGAGATGTAAGCTGAATAAACCCTTTCCTCCCCAAGTTGGTGTCGGTCAGAGTGTTTTGTCACAGCAATGGAAGACAAACTAGGACAGAAATTGGTACCAGACGAGTGGGGTATTGCTGTGACAGACCTGACCTTGGTGTTTTGGGGAAGGATTGTGGAGGCGTTTGGAACTTTGGGCTGGGAAGATCATTGAATGCCTAAAGATTGTTGCTGTGGAGCTTGGAGCAGTTTTGCTGAAGGAGTTGTAGAAGATGGAGGCCTGGCTTGTGAAGTTTCTAGTTTCAAAGGAGAGCAGAGATCATCAGGACTGTGTAATCTGTGGGTTCTGGTCAGCTGGGGCTGTGGAGAATCAGCTGTAAGTAACAAGAGACCAGAACCTGAAGTGAAACTTTTGTGGTACTGGGGCAATTGATGCTGGTTAGCTGGGGCTGAAAAATCAGCTGTAAGTAACAAGAGACCAGCATCACTGAGGTGAAATCTTCTGGGGAGAATATCTTCAAGGTCAGCACACAGAAGCTGTGACCCAGAAAGGGCCTGAGCCTCCATCTCGAGCCAGAAGCCGGACTTGGTAACGTGTAAGAGTCTCCTATATGGTTCCGGTGTTGAAATTTGAGGGGGTCACAGAGAGCAGCCGAGGCTTGGCACTGTGAGAGGTCAGGAAAGACCATTGGTGGAAGTGCACCTCGGTTGCTGTGAAGACCCCAGGATTGCAGGGGTCATGGAGAGAAGCTGAGGCTTTGCACCAGGAGAGGTCAGAAGAGACCATTGGTGAAGGTGCTGCCTCAGTTTCAGTAGCGACCCCAGCTTTTTGGAGATGCCGGTACCCTGGGACGACCACCAAGAGCAGCGGTAGGTGTAGAATGGAGTCGGCCTGGGCCTGCGAGATGAGTGTGCCACGGACGGCAGAGTCGGAGAGGGGGAGCTGCCGAGACCCTTTGGAGCCCAGAAGATCGTGAGTGAATCCCAGGTGTCCAGCCTTGAGCTACTTTGCTGGACTTAGGTTTTGTTTGAGAGTGCCTGATTCTTCCCTTTGAAATAAGACAGTACTTGTTTTGGATTTTACAGCAGCCCACAGTTAAGAGACTTTTAATAGACTGTGAACTTTTAAGTGTTTGGACATTTTAAGGACTGTGGGGCTTTTAAGGTTGTACTGTCTTAGGTTGTGATTAATGTTAACATCATACTTTGGGGATAAGAACTGGAAAGGTGGTGGTTTAATAGTGATGTGTTTTGTGTGTCAAGTTGACAAGGGGTCAACTGTGCTGGATAGCTTTAGTGTCAACTTGACACACCTGGGTTGAGGGAGCCTCAATTGGGGAATTGGCTCCATTGGATTGGCCTGTGGCCACATCTGTGGAGTATTGTCTTGATGGTCGAGCAGTGTGGGAGGGCCCAGCCCACAATGAGTAGTGCCACCCTGGGCAGGTTGTGGTGTACTGTATAAGAAGGCAGGCTGGGCATGAGCCAGAGGAGCAAGCCAGTGAACAGCACTCCTCTATGGCCTGTGCTTCAGCTCCTGCCTCCAGGTTCCTGCCCTGAGTTCCTGCCTTGGGCTCCCTGAGTGATGAACTGTGACTCGGGAGATGTAAGCTGAATAAACCCTTTCCTCCCCAAGTTGGTGCCAGTCAGAGTGTTTTGTCACAGCAATGGAAAGACAAACTAGAACAGCACACATGCATATGTGTGCACATATATGCAACACATGCATGCACACACATGATACCACACACATGCACATGAAAACAGAAGAAAATTTACTGCTTCTCATCTTCCTGTTTCGGGAGAGCAGTCAGTCATGTTTGAAACATATCTAACAAGAAAGATTTCTTAAGCTGTTGGACAGTTTGGGGGACTCAGTTGTGGGATGCAACAACCTTGATGTAATTTCTGAACTTCTGTTTGTTACTACCTGGTAGTCTTCCTAGTGTTGCCACCGAGTTTATAATCCAGGGTACAAGCGTTGCTACCTGGACAGGCCTGACTGCTAGCTGCTCCGCCCTCAGCATGAGCAGCTGGGGCCCTCTCTAGCCACACCCTGGTGCTCTGTTACGCCATGCAGGCCTCTGGTTTGGGTATTCATTTGCCATGTTTCTGTGATTCAGAATTCCTGTGCTATTTACACCTATCATCCCAGCCTTTGAGAAGTGGAGGCGGGAGGGTCAGGAGTTCAAGGTCAACCTCTGCAACCTAATTGAGTTTGAGGCTAGCTTAGGTTACATGAGATTCTGTAGAAAGCAAGAAAAGAAAGACGAAACATGGCTCTGGGACCTTAACTGGCTATGTGCTTTTAATTCTTGTTTCTGTTTCTCTCTTCCAGCTCTGGAGTGCACAGAAAATCAAGCAGGTAATCTAGTTCTCCATTTTCTTTCTCTCTGTGCTTTCCAGGGCTCCTCCCCTCCCTGTCCCAGGAATTTAGCAGAACCCTCCCATCCCAGGACTACTGAGTACCCACCCTTTCCCGGCCTTTCTGTCCCAACCACTCCACTCATCCCTTCCCCCAGGCACCTCAGGCCCCAAGTGTATGAAGGCTGTAGTACTGGCCCAGCTGGGCTCACCCTGGGCACACTAGGAGTTCTAGGAAAAGACTGGGCTCCATTCGCCAAGCCCTGATTCTGTGCTTCCTGTGTGCCAGGCAGGGGCAAAGTGCCTGCCAGGTGGATGTGCTCTTGGCTCCCATGGGCTTTGAGGACATATCAGAGGAAGAAACTTCATGGCCTGTATTTAAGTGTTCCCTCACTCTGAGAGGTAGCAAAGAATGACTGTCCAGAGGCGACACAGAGCTGTCGGCAGGAGAATGTGGGGAGGCTGCCTTTTCCTCTTCCCTAACACCTCTGCTTGTCCCCCTCCCTTCACCCCTCCGTCCCCCAGGCTATCCTACACCCGGACACCAATGAGAAGATCTTCATGCCCTTTAGAATGTCAGGTAAGCTTCTGGGAGCCCTCCTGGTTCTGCCCAGCCTGGGGTGCTGGGTGTGGTCCCAGCCAGAAATGGCCATATGCCCTGATGTTCTGTGACTTTTCCTGGGAAGATCGAATAATCTTCTGTTCACCTCAGAAAGGGTGCTGAGTCCAGGCAGAAGAAAAAAATTCCACAAATCTCTGGGGAACCACTGTTTATTGGCGTGACTTAGGGAAGCATGGTGACTCTTAGGCAGCTCTATCACCAAAACCCACCTCTCATGGGTGACAGCTCACAAAAGCTACGGCTCCAGAGCTCCCTGCCCAGCTTGCAGGCAGCTCCCCAGGCTCCCCAGCAACTGTCTACCATTTAGAGAACTTTGGAGAGAGGTCTCTAGAGTCATGAACCGTTCTCAGCTTCCCGAGTCTCAGTTTCCTTGACTTCCTCAGTCTCATGACTCCCCTCCTCTCTCCAGAAGAACATATTTCTGTTTGGAGGAAGTAGCTCATTACATCACCCAAGGAGGGCTGGGCCTGCCACACACAGCCACACTCTTGCATACATGTTCACTTTGGCTTGGCCATGGTAGACACTGGCCAGGCATGCACCTGCCTATCTTTTCTACCTGTGTGATTGGGTTGAGGCCAACAGCCTCTGCAGTAGATCGGGGCCTCTACCACATCGCACACTCCTCAGTAAGGGCAGCCTTGTTCCACTGCTGTGGACCGTCCCCGGCTTCTTTAAGTCCTCTCTGACTCCACGCAACTCAGTTTCCTCTGTCTGCTCCCTGTTCTAGGCCACAGCATCCAGATTTACTGGCTCCTCTGATCACGCTGTTAACTAAGCCTTTCTTCTGGACAGATGTATTCAGTGTGTAGTCCAGGCACAGACTAGGTAGGGTTGTGTTCTGTGGGGACTTGTGCACAGGATTGTGGGATTCCTGTCCCCAGGAAGGCTCCACCCAGCCCCTCCTAGAAGACTGTTCTCTGTGTCTGGACCTTAAGACTCAGAACATTTGCTCAACTGAGATGGTGGCTCTGTCCTTGGCTTGGAGAAGTTATGCTGTAGCACATACACACACCACTGTGCCTTCCTCTTGTCCTTGATATTTTTTATCCACTTCGACTCACAGGAATGGTACTCAGTGCTACTGCCTGCTGCCTGACTGGAGAAAGGAGGGTTCAGTTGAGGAGGGTGGCCCTCTTCCCGCAGCCTGACTTCATAGAGACCAACCAGGAGATGGTCATGTGCTGTTGTCATCATGCCAGGGGCCCTGGCTTTGTGGTGGAGAGCTTGGGCAGCAAGGGGTCCGAACATCTAGGACCTGGGACTCCAGTCCTGATGCCAGAAATTGTAGGCTCTCGTCCCCAGCTTGCCTTCTTCTTAAATTCTGGAACTTTCTGAGGCATGTATTCCTCTGAGCCGCCCCACCGCCACCTAAAATTTGGCCCTGTCCCCAGAGGGAGGCGCAGGAGAGCTATGGCACCAGCATATAAAGCTACGTGTGCTCAGAACGTGAACCTGGTTCTTGCTGGAACTCAGAGGATGTGCTCCCTGATGCCTGGCCACCAGCTGACTGACCACAAGTCAGAGGCTGGGAATAGGAGGCTGCCCGTGACAGAGGGCAGGAGCCTTGTCTTGGGACCACAAGCCTGGAGAGACAGTACCCAAGACCTGGCTGCTTCTCACCCAGCTCTCTGCTGCTCTCCTGAGGCTGGCCAGCCAGAGCACTGGCACCTAGGGGTGTCTCAGGTGGGCAGGGAATTCCTTTCCTAGGAGTGGGGGAAGTAAAAGAGGCTAAGGGAAGAGGGAGGACACTCTGGACTCTTGGGAGATAGGATCATAGGGAGTCGGGTGGGGCATTGTGCCTCCTGGAAGAAGCAGGTGGAGCACCACTGCTGACAGGCAGCAAGCTGCGGCTGCCAGCTGGGGCCAGCCCTGGGCTCTGGAGGGAGCCAGATGAAGAACACAAAGAGAGGACAGATGAAGAACAGAGAAAGAGGGGGACTTTGTGGGATGGGGAGCCCTCTGTTGTGCTTCCCTGTGATCCTCTTGAGTCCCTTCACAAGGGCCGTGGGCAGGGCAAGTATCTCTGTGAGAGCTGGATGGTTCGTGAGACCTGATTCTTTTCTCCCCCCCCCCCCAACAGGTTACATTCCTTTTGGGACACCAATTGTAAGTCTTACCTTCGAAGACTTTTCTTTTCCAAAATAAAACTTTGTGTAAGGCATTATTGTTCAAAATTCTTCATTGAGGATTTGCTTAATGTCCTGGTGGTTAGCTAGAAATGGCTTCTGCATCTCACTCTAGGTACCTCCCACCCGCCCTGAGCTCCTTGGCCTGCCCAGAGTTGGAAAGAGCCTTCAGGGAAATTGGAATATAGGGCACCTTGTGAAAATTGAAGTTCCAAATAAATTCAGCAAGGTTTGGGTGTTCTTTTTGTTCAGTTTTGGAGTCAGGATTAGTCTTCTTCATGATCTCTTTCCTGTGTTGAGTATTCTGTTATGAATATGGATAAGACTCAAAAAACAGTGTTGAATGAGAAAATAGTAGCAGAGTAGTAATACTTGCTGATGTCATTCTATCGTGTCTAAAAATGTGCAAAGCAGTAGTATATATAGTTTATGTTCTGTATATCTGCAAAAACAGCCCTGAGAGCAGAAGCCATGGAGTCGGGGTGCTGGCCACCCCCAGGAAGGAGGAGGGTGCCGCCCAGCAGGAAGGTGGAGCTGCAGCATTGTGTCTGGGCTGCTTCTTACAGAAAAGACAAGTTTTCCCAATAATCGGAGGGTATGATGACTGAACAGCAGTGCTCATCCTATCATCCCCTCGACTTCTATGTATGCTTAAAATATTTCATCTTATACATATGCAATATTTAAAATTTTAAATTTGTTTATTTTCCCCAGACTACTTTTCTTTATTTAAAAAGAAAATGTGTTTTTTTTTTTTCTTCCAATGCTAGGGATCAAACCCAAGGCCCTGTGCATGCTTAGCAGGTGCTTTAGTACTTGGTTCATCTACGGGCCTTTTTTTGAGGTAGGGTTTCTCTGTGCTCAATGTTGTGGCTCATACCTTAAATCCCAGAGGATCTCTGTGAGTGCAAGGCCAGTCTGGTCTGTATAGCTAGTTTCAGGCCAGCCAGGGCTACAGGTAGACCCTGTCTCAAAAAGATCCCCCACCTCCAAAAAAAAAAAAAAAGTTTGAAATAGAGTTTCTCTGTATATTCTAGTCTGGCCTGGAACTCCTAATCCTCCTGCTTCAGCCTCCCAAGTGCTGAGAATACATGTTTTTACAATTAAACTGGGCTTAAAGTAAATTATCTTTTTTTAGTAGAGTCTCATATAGCTTGGTCTGGCATCCTGAGTGGTGCTGGTATTAAAGGTGTGTGGCACTATACCCAGTTCGTGTGGTACTGGGGATGAAAACTCAGGGCTTCCTCATGCATGCTGGCACTCTACCAGCCAACTATGCCCTCCGCCACCTCACCTTTTGGTTTTCTTTCTGGCTTGTTTATTAAACTTTGTTATCATCACCACTTCTAGTCCTGATTTATATTACAGTGATAGTTTTCAATGTTTTTGTTTTGTTTTTTTGAGACAGGGTCTCCCTGTAGCCAAAGCTGGCTGACCTGGAACTCACTATGTAGAACAGGCTTGCCTTGATCTCAGAGATTCACCTGCCTCTGCCTTCTGAGTGCTTGGATTAAAGGTATGCATCACCAGGCTTGGCTTAAAATGTATTTATTTACTTATATATTTTTATGTGTATGAATATTTCATATATATATATATATATATATATATATATATATATATCTGCACCTGTGTTACAGGTCAGTGAAGAAATGGTGTCACTGATTCCCTGGACCTGAGTTATGAAACAGTTGTTAGCTGCCATGTAGGTGCTGGGAATCAAACCTGTGTCTTTTGCAAGAGTAGCCCAGTGTTCTTAATAGCTAAGCCATCTGTCCATGGATTCTTTTTTTTTTTTTTAATTTTTTTTTATTTATTTCTGTATGTGTATCAATGTACTGTCTGCATGCAGGTCTGTGCACCCGTGTCGTGCAACGCCGCGGAGGTCAGAAGAGGGTCTTGGATTCCCCTGGAGCTGGAGTTCTCCTGGAATTGGAGTTTCAGACGGTTCTCAGCCGCCATGTGGGTGCTGGGGATCGAACCCGGGTCCTCTGTAAGAGCGGTCGGCGCTCTTAACCGCTAGGCCATCTCTCCAGCCCCTGTCCATGGATTCTTAATTGACCCTTTGGATGGGAAGCCTACTACTAATTCTGTGTGATTACCACTCACCTGTATTATATAGCTCAGATATGTATATTCTATGTATTAACATTATAAATATCAAGAATCAAATAGTAAATATGATTTCCCCAACCCTACTGCCTAGGAGTTTTAGCATGCCATTTTACTCTGGTTCTTTTTCAATTGAGTAACTATCATTACAGGTACTAAGAAGCTTCTGGGCACAGATGCCTAGGGAAATAAAGTTTATAAGACTGCATTCTCCAAGTACTTGTTTTACAAAGTACAATGAATAAATTGGGGACACAAAAGTGGAAAAGACAGATTCTGCCCTTGAAGACTTTAGTCTCACACTCTGTGTGTGCCAGTTTGTGAGCAGAGAGAAGTCAAAAGCACCTTTTGGAGGTTGGTTTATTTGTTGAGATGGGTCCCACTGTGTAGCCCACGCTGTTCTCAGACTCCTGATCCTCCTGTCTCAGCTTCCTGGATGCTGGGATTATAGCCGTATGCTACCATGCCAAACTTCCAGGTTTGGGGAAATAAAATTTGGAATCTCATCAGACTAACAATATCTTTATTAATGGCTGTATTCAACTTCACAATTATGTAGTTTCATGTATTTTGCTTTTGGCTAGAATACTTTTTTGAGTAACATTCAGAGCACATGGATGGTCTACTTACTGCTTTACTGCTACCAGGAAATATCTTTTTTTTCCTTTTCATACATGAACAGTAGTCATTCAATTCTGTTTTCTTTTGTAAGTAAACTTTCCCATTTCCCCAGGAATCATTTGGTAGATTTTTCTCTCATCTTTGGAGCTTAAAAATATCTCTAGGATTAAAAGAAAAAAAGATGTATATTTTATACAAGTAATATATGAAAATGTTCTTTGGGATTCAAAAATACCACTGAGAGAGAGAGAGAGAGAGAGAGAGAGAGAGAGAGAGAGAGAGAGAAAAAAAAAAATATATATATATATATATATATGGAGA